>JBBPBX010084470.1:0-15298 GCA_038048925.1 Garcialebias charrua
AGGTAGTTCAAAACAATCTGTTTGTTAAAAAACAGTTTGGTCTGCAGAAATAACAAACACCTGCTTGGAAAAAAATATATAAAATATATACTGAATTCATAACTTTTAAAACATTTTAATTTCTCTCAAAGCGTGCTGCTTCATTTGCTTTCATTTTCTTTGTAAAAAAAAAACGTATATGTATACGTTTTTTTTGTTTGTTTTTTTGTTTTTTAATGAATGCTGGGATCAGTGGTGGTCTGTCAGGGCCTGCAAAGCCTTCTCTGAAGGCCTAAAATTATTTAAAATTTAAAAAATAGATATATATGTTTTTATTATATTTTGTCCATGAATACGTATTAAATAATTCCAAATGGTCTGGCCGCTTCCTTTCATTGCTACCCCCTTGCTCTGCTTACAGAGTGTATTTTTCATATTTAAGCATTTAACCAATCACATTTTTAGCCACTACTTGTTGCTAGTGTAGCCGGACGGGTATTGATAAAAATAGGGAACTTTAGTTTAAAAAATAAATAATCAATTTTAAAGGGGACCAAATGTAGGTCATCATTGAAAACTTTCAACAGTGCTGACTCAGTACTGTGGTGAGTTTTAAAACCGGATTGAAACAGTTCAAGAAGGTTGTGGTCGTTTAAGTAAGCTGTTAACTGGTTGTACACAATTTTCTCCAAGATCTTTGATACACAGGGCAGTTTTGAAATAGGCCTAAAATTGGACATGTCTGTGGAGTCAAGACCGGGTTTTTTAATCAGTGGTGTCACAACTGCATGTTTAAAACTTGCAGGTACCTGTCCACTTGCCAAGCTTATGATTTGGGACACAGAAGGAGCCATCGTGTGAAAAACCTCTTTAAAAAGATGAGGTGGGATGGTATCATTTGGAGATCCAGCAGACTTCATATGGTCAGTGATGTATTTAAAAAAAGGCAGGGTGACGAGCTCAAACTGACTGAAAACAGCAGAGCGGGTAACAAAGATGGAGGAGTCATAAGGAGGGCGGCTAATGAGAGCTCTAATGTTTGCAACCTTGTTGGTAAAAAAGCTCAGGAAGTTCTCACACACTTCAGCTGAGCTCTCCGGGCAGGCAGATTGGGGGCATTAAGAACAGAGCTGATGGTTTTAAAAAGTGCACGTGGATTGTTAGAGTTGGTGGAAATTATGTCAGAGAAATATTTGTTTTTTGCAGCTCTAACAGTGGACTGATAGAAACACCAGCTGTCCCTCAGTGCTTGGAATGACACCTGTAACTTGTCCTTCTTCCATTTTCGCTCTGCTCTCCTGCACTGGCGTCTGGCAGCATGTGTGACATCATCAGCCCAGGGGTCAGGCTTCCGTCTGGAAGCTCTTATCTTTAATGGAGCCACAGCATCTAAAACAGTCTGACAAGCTCTCTGCTCCGCACAGAGGGCTGTGGTAGCTCGGTGGTCTGTGGTTGTGTCAGGAAGGGCAGCTGGCGTTAAAAAAACAAACAATTGCCAAGTCTTTGTGCAATTATTTCGCTGTTGTGACCCCTGATGAAGGGAGAAGCCGAAAGAAGAAGTTTCATACAATGCAAGGCACGTGGTCACCTTACTACTATTTATTCTGATGCTGTTGATTATTCCTCTGTAAAAGTATGTCTAATAATTGGAACAGCATCATTTATGACTACTTTTAATCTGTGAATTTACAGGTACTGTCAATGGGATAGCATCTTTTCAACTGGTCAATGAAACAAAGAACTGGAAAGATGCTCAAAGTTATTGCAGACAGAAATACATTGATATCGCCAGGTACAGATAACACTGTCAAATACTGTGACATTACATGATGCATTAACCCAAATAAGTTTTAAAGCTGCCTGCAAATATATTTAGTTTAATTAAATAGTAATACTGTATTGCAATCAATAAATTAGTAGACTATATTTTACATGTATTACTTACTATTGTTTTTACTTATTTTCTTGTCTGTAATTTTAATTTATAAAAATCATAGAGGTGCAGTACCTAAAAATAAATAAATAGTTTTTACAAACTGGAAGCATAAGAATAATTTATGTCTTTGCAACAGTTGTAGCATGTTATGCCTGAATGCTGACACAGAAAGTGTGATCTTAACTGAAACTCATGGTCCTTACTGTTAAATGTGTTTATAACACAAATGGAGAAAGTAACTGCACTTTATGTTTACTTATTTATTGTTATATTGGATGTTAATGTGATTCTCTTTTTAAACAGTGTAAGAAATCAAGCAGAAAATGATCAAATCTACAACTTAATACCTTATGGTCAAGATGCATCGATTGGACTGTATCGGAGCGTGTGGTCTGATGGGAGCTTCTCTCTGTTTCAACACTGGGCAGCTGGGCAGCCAGACAATGTTACAGACAAATGTGCAGCTACAGAGATGAATACCTTAGGAGAATGGTTTCATGAAGACTGTACCATGAGTTTACCATTCGTCTGTTACACAAGAGGTAATGTGTCTAATTTAATCTTTCACATAAGACTTATTGTGTTTCCATTGATTACCTGTGATTTGATGCAGAATCAGGAGGACTTGGCATTTCTTTCTGCAGCAGCCTCTTCCAGCTCTTCTAGACTAGATTCTAAAGCATCTCAGTTGGACATGCTCTGAACACTGCCCAAGAAAGGCATCCAGGAGACATCTTTACCAAATTCCGAGCCCACCTTAACTGGCTCCTCTTAATGTGGCAGCATCTCAGAATCAGAATATCAGAATCCAAATAAGCTTTATTATCATTGCACCGAGATACAATGAGAACATGTACATACAGCCCTCTGAAAGATGGACAGAGTGCACGAAGCAGCTGCTATAAAACGCGTCCTTTTTATTCTTGTTCTGAATACATTTTTTAGATAGAAAAATGGACAAAGCCACAAGGAGAGGGTAATGACATTACAAAAAAGATCTCTTCACACCTTGCCCTTACAGGGCAAGATTTAAGTAATCAACAAAACTCTGCCAGCTAAAGCACATTTATGAACACATACATATACATTCATAATGAGGCAGTCCATGAAGCCTTAGATAGTCCATTGCCCGGATCAGATGATGGTCAGCTGGCACAGTTCTAATAAGAATTTGAGGGGTTGCGATAGACTAAGCTTTTCCTTAGTTTACACATTTCCCAGGAGAATGTGGGAGTGGTAGCACAGAGGTTAAGAAGGTGCGCTTGTGATCGGAAGATTGACGGTTCAAGCCCCGGTACCGACAACATCAAAAATGTGGGTGGGATAAGTGAAGCAGTCACACCTGTCTCCACCCTCATCTGCCCCACTCTGGGCCCTTGAGCAAGGCCCTTAACCCACACCATCTGCTCCCCGGGAACCCTAGATATCAGCTCTCTGCTCCACACAGAGGGCTGTGGTAGCTCGGTGGTCTGTGGTTGTGTCAGGAAGGGCATCCGGCGTAAAAACAATTGCTAAGTCTTTGTGTGACTACTTCGCTGTGGCGACCCCTGACAAAGGGAGAAGCTGAAAGAGGACAAAATCCCAGGAGAATTTGACATGTCGGCCTGTTTTCGAGGCCAACCTGGGGAGTCAGAATCAGATAAGCCACAATTGTTGATTTATTCAGGCATTCTATTTTCCGTCAGCCTTGAGTCTGTACTTATAACTTTCCAAGGTCTGACATGGCCAGATTAGGGTGCATTCCACTGGTAAATTACGAGCCTCTCCAAGATGGTGTTTTCATGCTGACGAGTCCCAAAGCCGCAGGTGGCATGCGATTAAAATCACTTCCAACTTACGGTTTTGCTCGTAAATCAGCTGATTTTGAGTCCTCCAGCACGAACCAGACCTTCACATAGACAGCAGCTTGTCGAGATCCAAATTAGCTGCGTTCGTTTTCTTTGTATGTTGATAAGCCAGGATCCAAACTATTCCAAAAACAGGAAACCTGTTATCATAAATCCAATTATCGGCAATTTCAGCATACTTGGTCGATACCAGAGGTAGACACATTCCTTCTAGAGGTATATCCAGCTGCACGCCTCATCCGAGCAGATGAGGGTTCTCCAGGACCCTATCACTTGTAATATAGGTCGAAAATCCAAAACAGTAGTTTCCATTTTTGGAGATGTGTAAAAAATAGGAGCTGCTCCGATACAAAGACAGAGAGCAAAAAAAGTAGGAGGAAGGCAGGGAGCGGAAGGGGATGTGTGCACCTCTTTAGCGAGCTAGTGAAGAAAAAAAATCTCTACTTCAAGTCTCTATTAGATAACTGAACTTCTCATACTATCTTTAAGGGTCAGACAAGATGTGGAGAAAACTAATTTTGACTGCCTGCATACACTACGCAGAATGTGTGTCTGTAGGTGAAAGTAGGAACATAGATCAGTCAGTAAACAGAGAACATCGCTTTGAAGCTCCCTCTTCACCACATTTTTTCTCCTGAATCTCAGGTTCAACCATCAACCAGACTCTCTTCTCTGGTATCTTTGAATAAACCTTATTGTAGAAGCTGAGGAGTGTGAATTGCTTTAATTGGAACAGAACCTAGAATATTTTACCATATCTTGTGTTTTTAAAAGGAAATCACCACTCGTGTGCCAGTCAAGTGACACTGCCCCCAATGTCCAAGCAATGTTGCAAAGACATATCAACAAAAACTTGAGGAACTGAGGAAGGATCGTGTCCACCTGTCAACACAGAGCTTTTTAACTCTGTCTACAAAATCCTAATCACTCAGCTTCCTCCATGGAAGATGTACTGGTGGAATTGACAAAGTCCTTTTTATTGTTCATGACACCTTTTTATTGTTTATCACAACATAATAAATACAACTCATTGGTAAATGCTGAACATGGTTAAACATGCTTGCAAATGTATACACATGATCAAATTATTCCTTTAAAGTAAAGGCTGCATGATGTTAGCTTACAACATTATGAATAACACTGAGGTGCTTGTTTTCTATCTATAAAATTACATAGTTTTTTTTAAACAGCTGAAATCTTTATGCAAACAATATTCTGAGGGTTTTACCTTTCCTAAAAATGTTATATATTTAATGAACTGCTCCCCCCAAAAATACAGTAAAGATGCAGCAGTAACTTTGAACTTTGATGTTTTGAACCACTTGGCTATGGCTGCCTCAAAGGAGTTGACGGGGGGAGAGGGCAGGCCCCAGAAACCATCTTATCACCAGCAAAATGGTTGGTTCACAATCTGTGTGCTGCTTGTGGGACTGACTTTGTTGTGGCTCCTTGTATTGATAAAGACCTTTAGATGAAGGACAGAATATCTCAACANGAACCACTTTGGCTATGGCTGCCTCAGAGGAGCTGATGGGGGAGAGGGCGGTCCCCAGCAACCATCTTATCACCAGCAAACTGATTGGTCCTCTATGTGAGCGGGCTGCTTGTGGGAATTACTTTGTTGTGGCTCCTTGGACTGATGAAGTCCTTTGGATGAAGGACATAACATCTCAACAAAAAATTAAACCATCCAGATGACCTGACTGAACTTTGTTGGATTTTTGAGAATGAACTTTGATGCAGCAGTAAATTTTGCAGAGTGATGATGATGATGATGATTCAAGATAACAATGTTAACAAAATATACAAAATATACAAAAGCAATGTCACAAATGTCTTTTTAAATTTATTGTATGGAATTTCCATCTCACAATGAGTTGTGCTATGTGTCTCAGTTCCAGCCAATGCAAATGACTTCAGTCCATCAGGACAAACTGAGACCAGCATCACCCTGCAGTGGAATACAGCAAACATCAACATCAGCTTTCTTCTCCAGTTTAACAACACAGAGACAAACATCAGTTCACCGGCTGGAGATGGACCAGTAACTCACACAGTCTCATCTCTCACTGCTGGAACTAAATACACCTTCACTTTACTGTCTGTGTTTAACAGTGTCAGAAGCAGTGGAGTCAGCATCACTGCAGCTACTGGTAAGATATTCTAGATACAGAACTATTTATTAAATTATTGCACAACTGAGTAGATGCTTCAAAACAGCAGTCTGTGGAGAGTTAAGAAAAAAGTCAATGGGCCTCATGCACGAACCGTTCGTACGCACAGATTTGTGCTTATACTGTTCGTACGAGTGATTTAGGATCATTTGTGGCATCCAACAATGTTTTCGTATCCTAGGATTTTTTTCAGATACGAACAGAATTTACGTGTGGTCCAGACCTGTCGTATATTTTAGGAGCGTCAGTCTGCTGTCATCCAGACTGCCTTTTCTCCACTAATAACTTTATATTTCGTTATTTAGAAAATATTTCGAGTTTAAACAATTAAATGCAACCACACATATTGGTTTAATTAAAGCGGCTTCAACACCCCCCCACGTCCACCACCTTGCGCGACCCGCGCGCGGCCCCCGCCCCACTCATGTCGACCACCCGGTGTGCCACGCAACGCGCCCCCCCCGCCACGCAACGCGCCCCCACTCATGTCGACCACCCGGTGTGCCACGCAACGCGCCCCCACTCATGTCGACCACCCGGTGTGCCACGCAACGCGCCCCCACTCATGTCGACCACCCGGTGTGCCACGCAACGCGCCACGCGCCTCTGTCGGCACACACACACACACACACACACACACACACAGCGCTGCTGCAGAGACAGGGGAGAAGAAAGGCGAAAGTTGCTTCATGTCATTTTTAATATGAACTGCCTGTTGACTGTGGGCGCTCACTGATGTCATCTGTATTCTGTGTGGGTCTGCGCTCAGATCCGGGGCTGACACTATGATCAAAGGCGAGTCAATTTTAATTCGCCAAACGCGTTTGTGTGTTTTCTGACGCATAAAAGCCGGAATGAATGGACACTTCCTGCTCGCGGTGGCAGGAAACTATATCCTTATATGGTGTTTTGAGGGGTGGGAATTATGTAAATAACCTCCCGCGTGCACGAGCAGGTGAATAGAACAGGTGGAATTCATCATTATTTACACAGCTCATATACACACATTTCCTGACGATAGAAGACTGTGTTGGATCTGACGTGGCATGTTCGTACGAACGCTTCGTACGAACAAAAGTAGGAGGAAGTTAGGATAAGAATACGAACATTTTTGTGCATGAGGGCCAATGGTACTAAAAAGAACATGAGGGTTGTGGCTGTGAGATAAAATCAAGTTAGAAAAATAGTCCTTTTTGTCTGCTTTAACTGTGTCCTGGTAATTGTGCCAACAGTCTTTATAAATTTGAAGGGAACCCTGCAGCTTGTCCTTTCTCCACCTGCGTTCTGCTCTGCGACATTCCTGTCTGACAACTCGAGCCATTTTGTTCTGAAGCATGGGTTCACATTTAAACCCAGGCTGTTTGGTCTTTAAAGAAGCCACAGTATCCAACATAGTCAGAGCCAAGAACTAAGATTCTTAGCATCAGTTGAAGCAGGTGGACAGAGCTGGCAGAAAACCTCAGTGAACTGTCCAGCAGTGGAGGGATTAATAATATGACAGCTCTGAGCAGGACTGTGAGTTTTAACAGGAGCATTTGTAGAACAGTCTGGAATATTATAGGCATATGATCAGAGATTATAGAGTCACAAATTTCCAGATTAGACACAGGTAATCCCAAAGAGAGCACAAAATCTAGAGTGCTTCATTGTGTGTAGGACCAGACACAGAATGTATCAAATTTTAAGAGTCGATAAGAAAAAAATTATTTGACCAGTTTGTCTGAGTAACAAACATGGATGTTGAAATCACCAATAATAAGGACATGATCATATCCAGTCACTATCTCAGAAAGAAATTCTGAAAATCACTAATAAAATCCTTATTGTATATGGGTGCATGGTAGATGACAACACAGAGTGTGGGGTCAGAATGACCCACTTAAAATGAGGTCAGCTCAAATTAGGTGAAGCGGTGCAGTTTAAAACACTGTTTACAACTAAAAACGATGAACTTTCTGGGCTCTGGCTCACCATCTCCTTCAGGAGAGAATTCTTAAGTTTGTTTGGAGGGTTCTTGAACAGCAAACAAAACCGAGTAAAGACAATGTTCAAGTCTAACACAGTAGGAACTCATCACACCAACTCTTTGCACCGTCTTTAATCGTGGCATTTTTTTTATCTGATAATAAAGAATGCTAAACTACAATGAGGCTCGAAGCACACATATACGTATGGGCAGAGTTTATATGTTAACCAGGAACTAAAGAAAAAGAGAGGATTAATGCTTCAAGTTCAAGTTTCTTAATTGTCAATCGCTTCACATGTGGTACATGAGGTGGAACAAAATTGTGTACTCAAGGTCCCATTACACACAAAAATAGCAAAAATATGAAGTATATAAAGAAACAGCATACAAGGATCTAAGATATACACTAAGATGTACGCTAAACAAATGCTAATCAATACAGTAAAGATCTAAAATATATGCTAAACAATAATAATCTAATAAAATAGGGTATATTAAACAGCAGCCCTTACATGAGTCTGTAGTGAGTAGATGGGTATGAAAAAAATCCTCTTTTTCTCCTCTTATCAAAATAAAAGATTTCAGAGTAAAATCCATGTCAGTTAATATAGAGCGGAGTACAGCTGTTTTCTCCAACAGGTTACAGTAACTTCTATCTACTTGTTTCTTCATTTATGTTTCAGCTCCTCAAAATGCACAAGGTTTCATACCACTGCTACAAAATGAGAGCAGCATCACCCTGCAGTGGAATACAGTGAACATCAATGTCAGCTTTGTTCTGCGGTTCAACAATGCAGAGACAAACATCAGTTCACCGACTGGATATGGACCAATAACTCGCACAGTGTCACCTCTCACTGCTGGAACTAAATACACCTTCATCCTCTTCTCTGTGTTTGAGAACATCAGAAGCAGTGGAGTCCAACTTACAGCAGTCACTGGTGAGATATTTACCTTATGTGTATGCCATATTTTTTATATAAACATGTATTTATTGAAATTTAGGAAGTATTCTATTTGAGAAAAGATTTGTCATATTTGGTTGTGAAATTGAGAGTCAGAGTCAGAGAGTCTTTATTGTCATTTGCACCGCATGTGGTACATGTGATGAAAACGAGATTATGTACACGGGGTCCCAGTTACATCCAACAACAAATGCAAGAGAAAAACAGTAATAACATCTAGAATTAACTAAGAAAAACATCAACTAGTAATACACTAAGCCTAATATAGTGGAAATAAACAGCAGCACGAACATGAGTTTGTATGAGCAGATGGTCACAGATGAACACAGATGAACACAGCAACAAGAAAACAGATCAGCATCAGCACAATGTGATATTTTGCAGTGTTTATTTTTTATTTTATTTTTATTTATTCATGAGTCTAACAGCCTCAGGGTAGAAGCTGTTCCTCAGTCTAGTGGTTCTACATTTGATGCTCCTCAACCTCCGTCCTGAGGGGAGTGGGGCAAAGAGTGAGTGTGCTGGGTGAGTGAGGTCTTTCATGATGCAGGTGGCTCTTTTCCTGCATCTGGAGGTGTAAATGTCTGTGATGGTGGGGAGACTGACTCCAACAGACTTCTGTGCAGCCTTCACCACTCTCTGTAGAGCTTTCCTCTCTTCAACTGTGCAGCCTCCATGCCACACGTTGATGCTGGAGCACAGGACGCTCTCCACTGCACACCTGTAGAACGAGGTGAGAACTGGGCTGCTCAGACCAGCACGTCTCAGCCGTCTGAGGAAGTAGAGTCTCTGATGACCTTTCTTGATCAGGCTGGTGGTGTTGTTGCTCCAGCTGAGGTTATCATTCATGTGTACACCCAAGTATTTGTAGCTGGAGACCACTTCCACTGCAGACCCACCTATTTTCAGTGGGGCGTGGGTGTGTTTGTTCCTTCTGAAGTCCACAATCATCTCCTTTGTCTTCTTCACATTCATGTGAAGATTATTCTCTTTGCACCAGCTCTCCAGGTGTTCCACCTCCTGTCTGTAGCTGGACTCATCATTGTTTGTGATGCATCCCACCACCGCTGTATCATCTGCAAACTTAACAATATGACAGCCTGGAAGTGTGGCTGTACAATCATATGTGAGCAGAGTGAACAGAAGGGGGCTCAGCACACATCCCTGAGGAGAGCCAGTGCTGAGGGTTATGGTGGAGGAGGAGAAGTTGTGGATCTTCACGGACTGTGGTCTGTCTGTTAAGAAGTCTAGTACCCAGTTACAAATAGAGGGGCTTAGTCCAAGTGTAGATAGTTTGTCTATCAGAGTTTGGGGGATCATGGTGTTGAAGGCAGATGTGAAGTCCACAAAGAGCAGACGCACGTATGAGTCCTTCTGATCCAGGTGGGTGAGAGCAGTGTGGACCACGGAAGAAATGGCGTCCTCTGTTGATCGGTTCTCACGGTATGCGTATTGATGAGGGTCCTCGTTGATGTTGACGGTTGCCTTGATGTGGGTCATGACCAGTTTCTCAAAACATTTAGCGACTACCGGGGTGAGGGCCACTGGTCTATAGTCATTCAGACCAGTCACTGTGGAGCTCTTTGGGACTGGGATGATGGTCGCGGTCTTCAGGCAGGTGGGAACTGACTCCAGTGCAAGTGAGGTGGTGAAGATGTCAGCCAGCACCTCACAGAGCTGGTCCGCACATTCCTTCAGAACTTTCCCTGGGATGTTGTCTGGTCCGGTTGCTTTATGAGGATTAATCTTTCTGAGACTGCCTCTCACTTCTGCTGCGGTCACTCTGAGATGCTCTTCATCTGGTGATGAGGTGAGTCTGGTGCTAGCTGGTCTGTTTGGATCATCAAAACGTGCATAAAACTTATTGAGGGCATCAGGCAGAGATGGGTCCCTGGGGCATTGTTTGTTCTTGCCTTTGTAATCTGTTATGCATTTAATACCCTTCCACATGCTCCGTGGGTCTTGTGAGGTGAACTGTCCCTCGATCCTCTGTGCATACGTGGCCTTGGCCTTCTTAATGCCATCCTTCAGTTCTTTCCTGCTCTTTCTCAGCTCCTCTTTATCTCCTGACTTGAATGCAGTGTCCCTGGCTGCTAGCAAGGCGTGAACTTCTTTATTTAACCAGGGTTTCCGGTTCGGGTAAGATTTAACATATTTTTTTATGGATACATTTTCAGAGCATGTACTGATGTAGCCCAGGACTGAGGAAGCATAGAGTTCCAGATCAACTGAGCTTCCATCAGTAGCTGCTTCTCTGAAAACAGACCAGTTTGTCTTCTCAAAACAGTCTCTCAACATGGGGGAACTATCTTGAGGCCAGATTCTTATCTCTCTTTGTTCCGGCTTGGAGCGCCTGAGTGGGGGGAGCTGTCTTGGAGCCAGGATCAGAGAGCAGTGATCGGAAGCTCCGAGCGCTGGGCGTGTCTTCGCCGTGTACGCCCCCTTTACATTAGTGTAGACTTGGTCAAGCGTTTTATCTCCTCTCGTTGCTGTGAAGACGTGCTTATTGAAGGCTGGGAGGGAGACTTGAAGATCTACGTGATTGACGTCTCCGCAAACAATGAAGAGCCCCTCAGGATATTTACACTGCAGCGAGGTGAGTAAGTCATGAATTTCTCCCTGGGCGTCATTAGCATTAGCATCGGGTGCTATGTAAATAACTGTTATTAAAATCACAGCATGGTCGCGAGGAAGATAATGCGGCCGACATCTTACTGTGATCAACTCGACGGCAGCTGAACAAAGCCTTTTGATCACGGAACAGTTCGTGCACCAGTCTTTGTGCACGTAAATACAAACACCGCCGCCTCGTGTTTTCCCTGTAGTCTCGGTGCACCGGTCCGTTCTGAAAAAGAGTCTATTATCCAGCTCATAAACAGAGTCCGGTGTATCCTCAGAGATCCACGTTTCCGTGAGGCAGAGCACGGAGCACCTTCTCATCTCCTCCGACGTGGTCACTCTCAAACGAAGTAGATCCATTTTGTTGTCCAGCGAGCGGACGTTAGACAGAAAAAGAGCCGGCATCGGGGGTCTACCGGTTTTAGCGTCTGCCCGCAGTCTCGTCATAATTCCTGCTCGGCAACCTCTCTTCTTTCCTCGTGAGCACCGCTTCCTTTTCTTTCCCCTGGAGCGCGTCTGCTTCCAGAAAGATGATCTTAACAGCTCCAATCTTCCGAGCTCTGATTTGAGTTCGTTGCTGATTTCAGCTGTGCCCTGTGGTAAATCCGCTCCGATTCTTAACAGTTCAGTTCGGCTATAATTCACCCGCAAAAAACGCGCAGAGTCAGGTACAAAAACACTATTAAAATTACTAAAAACTAGGGATGAACCGGGAGCTCGTGAAGCTGCGGCTGCTCTGAGCGCGGCCATCTTGTCACACCTTGTAAACATTGTACCTGCCGAAAGTAGAATGACTTCTATTTAACAAGTACTGTTGAACGTAAAAGGCTCTTAAGTCAAAATCTTAAACAGCAATACAATTTTTGCTGATCTTTACATAGGAGATATTGGGAGTTTTCAAAAACATTTCAACTAGTCAGAACATTTAAAGAGTTATCACTGTTGTTTGTCCTTTATGATCTTATCTTATCAACACACTAATCCACAAAAGAAACACAAAAATTAGGAAACTGAAATTTTGCCTCTTCAGTTATATTATTGCAGCAAATCTGAGCAAATACTGAATCACAGACCCATTATCTTTATTTATAAACTCAGTGAGCTCAGCTCCTGTTTACTACCTTGAAAGCTGTTTTCCAGTCATCTCGCTCTTTGATTCTGACCAAGTGGCATGCATTGCAAAGGTCAAGTTTAATGAATAATTTAGTACAGAGTACAGATATTTTATCCAACTGGTTACAGTAGCTTCTATCAACTTGTTTCTTCATTTCTGTTTCAGCTCCTCAAAATGCACAAGCTTTCATACCACTGCTACAAAATGAGAGCAGCATCACCCTGCAGTGGAATACAGTGAACATCAATGTCAGCTTTGTTCTCCAGTTCAACAACACAGAGACAAACATCAGTTCACCGACTGGATATGGACCAATAACTCGCACAGTGTCACCTCTCACTGCTGGAACTAAATACACCTTCATCCTCTTCTCTGTGTTTGAGAACATCAGAAGCAGTGGAGTCCAACTTACAGCTGTCACTGGTGAGATATTTACTTTATGTGTATGGCATATAAAAATAAATAAATAAATGTGTTTTGTGTTGTCATCATTGTACGTTCTCATGATGTTAGTGTACAAAATCATGAATAACACTGAGGTGATTGTTTTCTATCTATAAAATTATGTATATTTTTAAAACAGCCTAAATCTTGATGCAAACAATATTCTTTCCTGAAACTTTTGTAAATTTTACTGAACCGCTCCCCAAAAAATACTGTAAAGATGCAGCTGTAACTTTGAACTTTGATGTTTTGAACCACTTTGGCTATGGCTGCCTCAGAGGAGCTGATGGGGGAGAGGGCGGTCCCCAGCAACCATCTTATCACCAGCAAACTGATTGGTCCTCTATGTGAGCGGGCTGCTTGTGGGAATTACTTTGTTGTGGCTCCTTGGACTGATGAAGTCCTTTGGATGAAGGACATAACATCTCAACAAAAAATTAAACCATCCAGATGACCTGACTGAACTTTGTTGGATTTTTGAGAATGAACTTTGATGCAGCAGTAAATTTTGCAGAGTGATGATGATGATGATGATTCAAGATAACAATGTTAACAAAATATACAAAATATACAAAAGCAATGTCACAAATGTCTTTTTTAATTTATTGTATGGAATTTCCATCTCACAATGAGTTGTGCTATGTGTCTCAGTTCCATCCAATGCAAATGACTTCAGTCCATCAGGACAAACTGAGACCAGCATCACCCTGCAGTGGAATACAGCAAACATCAACGTCAGCTTTGTTCTCCAGTTTAACAACACAGAGACAAACTAGCTGGAGATGGACCAGTAACTCACGTTCCGCTCTGCGACATTCCAGTACGACAGCTCGTGCCATTTTGTTCTGAAGCATGGGTTCACATTTAAACCCAGGCTGTTTGGTCTTTAAAGAAGCCACAGTATCCAACACAGTCAGACATAATGAGTGGAGCCAAGAACTAAGATTCTCAGCATCAGTTGAAGCAGGTGGACAGAGCTTGCAGAAAACCTCAGTGAACTGTCCAGCAGTGGAGGGGTTAATAATATGACAGCTCTGAGCAGGACTGTGAGTTTTAACAGGAGCATTTGTGAGAACAGTCTGGAATATTATAGGCATATGATGATCAGAGATTATAGAGTCACAAATTTCCAGATTAGACACGTAATCCCAAAGAGAGCACAAAATCTAGAGTGCTTCATTGTGTGTAGGACCAGACACAGAATGTATCAAATTTTAAGAGTCGATAAGAAAAAAAATTATTTGACCAGTTTGTCTGAGTAACAAACATGGATGTTGAAATCACCAATAATAAGGACATGATCATATCCAGTCACTATCTCAGAAAGAAATTCTGAAAATCACTAATAAAATCCTTATTGTATATGGGTGCATGGTAGATTACAACACAGAGTGTGGGGTCAGAATGACCCACTTAAAATGAGGTTAGCTCAAATTAGGTGAAGCGGTGCAGTTTAAAACACTGTTTACAACTAAAAACGATGAACTTTCTGGGCACTGGCTCACCATCTCCTTCAGGAGAGAATTCTTGAGATCGTTTGGAGGGTTCTTGAACCAGCAAACAAAACCAAGCAAAGACACTGTTCAAGTCTAACACAGTAGGAACTCATCACACCAACTCTCTGCTGCGTCTTTAATCGTGGCATTTTTTTTAATCTGATAATAAAGAATGCTAAACTACAATGAGGCTCGAAGCACACTTGTACGTATGGGCAGAGTTTATATGTTAACCAGGAACTAAAGAAAAAGAGAGGATTAATGCTTCAAGTTCAAGTTTCTTAATTGTCAATCGCTTCACATGTGGTACATGAGGTGGAACAAAATTGTGTACTCAAGGTCCCATTACACACAAAAATAGCAAAAATATGAAGTATATAAAGAAACAGCATACAAGGATCTAAGATATACACTAAGATGTACGCTAAACAAATGCTAATCAATACAGTAAAGATCTAAAATATATGCTAAACAATAATAATCTAATAAAATAGGGTATATTAAACAGCAGCCCTTACATGAGTCTGTAGTGAGTAGATGGGTATGAAAAAAATCCTCTTTTTCTCCTCTTATCAAAATAAAAAAAATTCAGAGTAAAATCCATGTCAGTTAATATAGAGCGGAGTACAGCTGTTTTCTCCAACAGGTTACAGTAACTTCTATCTACTTGTTTCTTCATTTATGTTTCAGCTCCTCAAAATGCACAAGGTTTCATACCACTGCTACAAAATGAGAGCAGCATCACCCTGCAGTGGAAT
>JBBPBX010084472.1:0-15298 GCA_038048925.1 Garcialebias charrua
ATCCTCCTGATCCCGCACTCGCAGCAGAACTTTGCAGCTTCCACGGGGTACTTGGTGCCGCAGGCGTGACAGAACCTGCCCTCCGTTCCGCCGTCGACATCATTCCTAGAAATAAAACATTAAAAAAATAAAATAAAACACAGGGAAGCAAGTGAAGAATTGATGCACTCGAGTTACCGACGAGGCTGTCTAAACAAAGGACTTTGGGTAGACTCTACGTTTGTGCTGCTTCACAGACGTTGATCCTTCTGGTTTTTATGACTCTGGGAGGAACGTTTCAGGTTAAACACTCCAGATGTTGCGACGTAAGTTTCAGGTTAAACACTCCAGATGTTGCGACGTAAGTTTCAGGTTAAACACTCCAGATGTTGCGACGTAAGTTTCAGGTTAAACACTCCAGATGTTGCGACGTAAAAATTGAATTCTCTCATGGTGCATTCACACCGAACAGCGTTTCAACGGCAGGAGCGTCCAGTTTACATTCAAAGTCAATGGGGGATGCGCTTCCAGCCGCGTCTTGGCGTCGGGCGTCACGTCACGTGCGTGTTGAGCGTGATGGAAAGCGTTTTTCCGTGCACGTGAACCCGCGTCAGCCTCCAAAGCACGCGTTGATCTAGCTGAAGATTTTGCGGTTCAAACGCCGTTCAACTCTCCCTGATTGGTTGATCAGGGAGAGTCGGGGGGAGAAGAGAGGGGGTCAGGGGGAGAGGGGGAGAGTCCCTATGTGACGCGGAAACGATTGCGCAACTATGTGACGTATTGTTTGTGGGACACAGAAAAAACCCGCGGAGTCATGGACTATGGAAGAGAAACTCATTGTAGCTGTGTGTTCGCGACAAGTCCTTCACGACCAGTCAAGTCTGCTCCACAGAGACAGAAATAAAAAGCTCCTCGCCTGGCGGAGTGCAGTGAGGACTCGGTATACCGGTAAGCTCCTCCCACACACCCCGCAGCAGTTTCGCGTTCTGGCGTTCTGGTCTGGACACCAAGTGCGTCCACTTGCGTGCGTAACAAGCTTTTTGGAAGTTGAAAGGCTGTTCGGTCTGGACGTACCATAAGTGTTTTAATGCCATGACAGCTTTGTTTATTTCTTGTTATTAAAAGTAATTATTTTCATAACTTCTTGCCTCCTGCGTTTCCGTCTGCACCACTGCGTTTACACGCACTCTCTGAATGAAACCGTGACAGTACTGGTCCGTTGTGGTGAAGAGGAGCTGAGCTGTAAGACAAAGTTCTCTGTTTACTGGTCGGTCTATGTTCCTCCCCTCACCTCTGGTCATGAACTCTGGTAGAGACTGAAACAATGAGGTCGTGGATCCAGGAGGTTGAAATGAGTTTCCTCTGCAGAGAAGCTGGACTCTTCCTCAGAGACAGAAGTTCAGTTATCAGGAGAGACTCAGAGGAGAACCACTGCTGCTCCACATCCAGAGGAGACTGTTGAGGTGGTTCATCTGGTAAGATGCTCCCTGGGCAACTCCCTAGGGAGGTGCTTTGGGCAAGTCTGACTGGGAGGAGACCCCGGACACGCTGGAGAGACTATGTCTCTTGGTTGGCCTAAAAATAGAGAATGAGAATGGCATGGAGGCTGCACAGCTGCAGAAAGAAAAGCTCTACAGAGAGTGGTGAAGGCTGCACAGAAGATGTTGGAGTCAGTCTCCCCACCATCACAGACATTTACATCTCCAGATGCAGGAAAAGAGCCACCTGCATCATGAAGGACCACACTCACCCAGCACACTCACTCTTTGCCCCACTCCCCTCAGGACGGAGGTTGAGGAGCATTAAATGTAGAACCACTAGACTGAGGAACAGCTTCTACCCTGAGGCTGTTAGACTCATGAATATCTAACCAGGATAATCACTGTGAAATATCACATGTTGCTGCTGATCTGTTTCATGTTGCTGCTGATGTGTTTCATGTTGCTGCTGATGTGTTTCATGTTGCTGCTGATCTGTTTCATGTTGCTGCTGATGTGTTTCATGTTGCTGCTGATGTGTTTCATGTTGCTGCTGATCTGTTTCATGTTGCTGCTGATGTGTTTCATGTTGCTGCTGATCTGTTTCATGTTGCTGCTGATCTGTTTCATGTTGCTGCTGATCTGTTTCATGTTGCTGCTGATCTGTTTCATGTTGCTGCTGATCTGTTTCATGTTGCTGCTGATCTGTTTCATGTTGCTGCTGATCTGTTTCATGTTGCTGCTGATCTGTTTCATGTTGCTGCTGATCTGTTTCATGTTGCTGCTGATCTGTTTCATGTTGCTGCTGATCTGTTTCATGTTGCTGCTGATCTGTTTCATGTTGCTGCTGATCTGTTTCATGTTGCTGCTGATCTGTTTCATGTTGCTGCTGATCTGTTTCATGTTGCTGCTGATCTGTTTCATGTTGCTGCTGATCTGTTTCATGTTGCTGCTGATCTGTTTCATGTTGCTGCTGATCTGTTTCATGTTGCTGCTGATCTGTTTCATGTTGCTGCTGATCTGTTTCATGTTGCTGCTGATCTGTTTCATGTTGCTGCTGATCTGTTTCATGTTGCTGCTGATCTGTTTCATGTTGCTGCTGATCTGTTTCATGTTGCTGCTGATCTGTTTCATGTTGCTGCTGATCTGTTTCATGTTGCTGCTGATCTGTTTCATGTTGCTGCTGATCTGTTTCATGTTGCTGCTGATCTGTTTCATGTTGCTGCTGATCTGTTTCATGTTGCTGCTGATCTGTTTCATGTTGCTGCTGATCTGTTTCATGTTGCTGCTGATCTGTTTCATGTTGCTGCTGATCTGTTTCATGTTGCTGCTGATCTGTTTCATGTTGCTGCTGATCTGTTTCATGTTGCTGCTGATCTGTTTCATGTTGCTGCTGATCTGTTTCATGTTGCTGCTGATCTGTTTCATGTTGCTGCTGATCTGTTTCATGTTGCTGCTGATCTGTTTCATGTTGCTGCTGATCTGTTTCATGTTGCTGCTGATCTGTTTCATGTTGCTGCTGATCTGTTTCATGTTGCTGCTGATCTGTTTCATGTTGCTGCTGATCTGTTTCATGTTGCTGCTGATCTGTTTCATGTTGCTGCTGATCTGTTTCATGTTGCTGCTGATCTGTTTCATGTTGCTGCTGATCTGTTTCATGTTGCTGTGTTCATTCGTGCCCATCTGCTCATACAGACTCATGTTTGTGCTGCTGTTCAACGTAATGTTTTTATGCTACTAGTGCTTAGTGCATTTTTAGTTGATGTTTTTCTTAGTTCATATCTTAGATGTTATTACAACCCCCTCGAAGGCAACGCCTGCATGCCTCAATGACTATCGCCCAGTAGCACTCACCCCCATCCTGATGAAGTGCTTTGAACGGCTAGTCATGAAAAGCATCACATCTGTCCTCCCTGCCTCCCTGGATCCCTTCCAATTTGCATACCGACCTAATCGCTCAACCGACGATGCCATCTCCTCTGCCCTCCACACAGCTCTCACACATCTGGACACGAAGGACTCCTATGTTAGAATGCTGTTCATCGACTTCAGCTCGGCATTCAACACCATCATCCCCCAACAGCTCATCCATAAACTGGACAGTCTGGGGCTGAACACCTCAATGTGTAACTGGCTGCTAGACTTCCTGACCGGGAGACCACAGACAGTACGGGTCGGGAATAACACATCCAGCACCATCACATTGAATACAGGAGCCCCACAAGGATGTGTGCTGAGCCCCCTTCTATTCACCCTGCTAACACACGACTGCACACCATCGTACAGCTCCAACCACTTCATCAAGTTTGCGGACGACACAACAGTGGTAGGTCTCATCAGCAACAACGATGAGACGGACTACAGGAACGAGGTGAGCCGCCTGGCCTTGTGGTGCGGACACAACAATCTCACTCTCAACGTGGAGAAGACAAAGGAGATTGTTGTGGACTTCAGGAAGAGGGATGCCCAACATGCCCCTCTGACCATCAACAGCACCGCAGTGGAGAGAGTGGACAGCACCAAGTTCCTGGGAGTGCACGTCTCAAAGGACCTGTCCTGGAGCAGGAACACTGCAGCACTGGCCAAGAAGGCTCACCAGCGCCTCTACTTTCTCCGCAAGCTGAAAAGGGCTGGAGCTTCAACCTCCATCATGTGCACCTTCTACAGGGGTGCCATAGAAAGTGTCCTGACCAGCTGCATCACGGTGTGGTTTGGTGCATCTACTGCATCCTGCCACAAGAGCCTCCAGCGCATCGTGAGATCAGCTGAGAAGATTGTCGGTAGGAATGTGCGATATGGCCTAAAATTCATATCACAATATGTATTGTGAAGGGTGGCGATAACGATATATATCGCGATATGTTTTTGGTATAAAAATTGCAATAGAAATGAAAAAAAAAAAGCATAGGGTGTCCTTTTGCCATAATTTATTTTGAAAACTGCTACACCACAAAATAATCTCTATTAAGAAAATGTCACTACTGTACTAGGTCCAGAGTTTTTAAATAATTAACAACTCAAGCATTAGGCTTCTTTCTTGCAGTGCAAAACAGTGCAAAATATAAAAATATCTTGTGTAGTTTTAGCCATAAGTTTTAAACTAAAGAATATGTTGTTAACTCTTAACAGTTTCCAATATTGTCACTTAAGAAACGAACAGCAGAGCAGCATTTTACACTGAAAACACTTCACCCTCCAACCCTCTAGAGGGCGTCCCCTTCAGCTTTAAGGAGAGCTGACAAGGCGACCAGAAGAAGAACCAGTTTACTCTGTGGCTTTGACCAGAGGGTCTCGCAGTAAAATCACACAACACAGCGTTCTATTCACAGATCAGAGGGCAGGTTTCTCTCAAGCTGACCAACGCTTACTTTAACTTTCGACACACACAAAAAAAAACTTTCGACGGAACGCAGCGTTTTGCGCATGCGTCCGAATAAGGCAAAACTACGGCAAGTCGGCTTCAATACTTAGCACTCGAAGAAAAGACTTTAACACCACTTATGCACAGTTTTAAACTAAAAAAAAGTATCGATTAACTCTGACAACTCTAATTTAAAGCTGACCAACGCTTACTTTAACTTTTGACAACAAAAAAAACTCGACGGAACGCAGCGTTCTGCGCATGCGTCCGAATATGGCAACACAAGCCGGACGAAGTTAGCTTGTAGCTTAGCACTCGAAGAAATATACTTTTAACATCACTTACGCACAGTTTTCAACACAAAAAAGTATCGATTAACTCTGACAACTTTGATTGTACACTTCAACACCACTTATGCACAGTTTTAAACTAAAAAAAGTAAAGATTAAATCGGACAACTGTGATTTTCTGCGGTTAGCCGGTAGAAGGCAGATCTCTATCGTAGGCTAAATTTATATCGTTTATACCGTGTACCGGTTATACCGCGCATCCCTAATTGTCGGCACCTCCTTCCCCTCACTACAGGACTTACACAGCAACCGCCTCACTCAGAAAGCCCTCTGCATGGCAGGTGATCCCACACACCCACTACACAGCTGCTTCAGACTGCTGCCATCAGGGAGGAGACTGAGGAGTCTCCAGGCTCGAACCAGCAGACTGAGAGACAGCTCTGTTCATCAGGCAGTCAGGATGCTAAACACTCTGCCTGCTCTGCCTCCCCTCCCATTTGAACTGCCTTAACACAAAAAACTTTCTCACACATTACCACTCAACACAAAGATTTTAACACTGGACTCTGTGTCATCAAACGGGTTATTCACTAAACTCTCGGTCATGTGCTCATTCAGTTTGCACTACTTCTCATATTTGCACTAATGTTTGTATTACATTACTGCCTATAGTCATACTACTGTTTACATTCACTGTTTACATTTATTACTACTGTTTACATTTACACTACTTTTATATCTACACTACTGCTGATACATATACAGTATTCTCTGACTAGCCTTATTTAAGGATGCCCAATGTGCCTTACTGCATATGCCACTTTGCCTCTATACCAACATCAACTACTACCTCATACATATACTGTGTACATTAACTCATATGCTGCTTTGCCACTCTTTGCAAATGTCAATGCTAGAACCTTCAGTTTATTTTATAGATATACTTTTTATACTTTTTATACTACTATGCAAAAACTCAGGACAGTATTACACTTTTATTATTTCATTTTATGCTTATGTTCATTAAATGTTTAGTGTTTTAGTGTTGGTGTAAATTTTCATACTTTTATACTACTATGCAAAAACTCAGGACAGTGTTACACTTTTACTATTTTATGCTTATGTTTATTAAATGTTTCAGTGTTTTAGTGTTTAAATGGTTACTGTTGCACCGAGGGACTGAGAGAAACGCAATTTCAATCCTGTGTATGTCCTGTACATATTTTAGTTCTGACAATAAAGTTGACTTTGACTTTGATTACTGTTCTTCTTTTATATTTTATTGTTGGATGTAACTGGGACTAGAGCTGTCATCGGGCCGGAAATCCACGGCCCTACCCTACCCGAGCCCTTAGTTTAATTACCCAAGCCCGAGGGAGCCCGCTCATTTCCTAGAAATCACCGCCCGACCCGACCCTACCCGATTAAAAAAAAAAAAAAACACTACGTTTATTTATTAAGCTTTATTAAGCGCTAAAAAAATGCTTTGCTTGAATTATAACAGTAACAGTGATAAAGAACAATAAAAAGTATCACAAATATATTTTTATTAATAAGAACTGCACAAACATGAACAAAATAAAACGCGCATATATTCAAGAAGATGGCTTTGTTGTTTGCGCCGGCCGGAGCGCGGCCGTCAGCTGCGCAGCCTCTTCTTCAGCTGTGAACCTGCCAAATAAATCTGGATTTAGTTGCTTAAAATTAAAATTATAAATATATTTAAAAATCGGTCAAGAAGTTTTTCTACTTACATGGCTTACATGTTGTCATGTAAGAACAATATCGCGTCCACTGTAGCAGGTTTGAGAGATGTCCTCCTCTGATCAATTGTGAGTCCAGCCGCGCTGAAAACTCTCTCGCTGCTGCTGCTGC
Source organism: Garcialebias charrua (assembly GCA_038048925.1). Classification (NCBI taxonomy): domain Eukaryota; kingdom Metazoa; phylum Chordata; class Actinopteri; order Cyprinodontiformes; family Rivulidae; genus Garcialebias; species Garcialebias charrua. The sequence continues at coordinate 6,984 of JBBPBX010084472.1, forward strand.
TCGCTGGAATGCAGAGCACAGATCTCGCCAACTTGGCCAGTTTTGGGTACACACTCGAGTTTAATTTCCAGAATCCAAGCAAGTCTCTTTCATCGGCCACAGCATGCTTTAGAGTGGTGTACAGCGTGACCTCATCTTCTTCTTCACTGTCTGATTCATCCACTGCGTTCTCCCACTCAGCAAAAGAACTTGATGTTGTTCTTCTTTGTTTTGCTGGAGGAGGTGTGAGCGCGCTTGATGTTGAAGCTTCAGGAAGCACTTCTTCAGGTGCGGCAACTTGTTCCGCCGCAGATGAGAGCAGTGTGCGGACGTGAGCGTGCACCTGACGCACGTCAGCTGGTGACATCATTTTGAGTTTGTTAAAGTTGGGCCACAGAAATAATGCGACTCTGTGCAAGTCGTGGATAATAATTTTGCGCTCCAGCACTTCTGCATGTCTGCGGCGCAGAAACGCCTGCTGCGGAGAGTCTGTGCGTGAGGACTGGCAGTGTTGCTTCAGTTTCTCATTCCAGAGACAAACCAGGTTGATGGTGGGATATTTGTCACCCTCCAGTTCTCTCTGTGCACGGTAAAATGGTTCGAGAAATGTCACTAAAAAGTCCAGCATGTCGGGGGAGATGCTGTCCAGGCGCGCCTGCTCTCCGCGAGCCTCCATCTTCTCACACAGCTCAGTGTAAATATCTAGCACAGATTTAAGTGTGAGGTACACAGTGCTGAATCTGGTCTCACCCATCTGCAGTACAGTTTTTGAGAGCTGCGCAGCTAGACCAGATTGTTTTATATATCTCACAAGAGCTTTGGCTGCCGCGATGGTCTCAGCTATTTCTGGAGCGTTTCCAGCCAGTGCGTCAGGGTCCAGCCCGTGGCGCAGGACGGTGTTTATTAGATGATCAAAACAGTTAATCCTCCTGTCTGGCTCCAAGGCTTTAATAATATTGCTTCCTTGATCTGTCACCCAAACTATTTTATTTAGGGAGGAGGGGTCCAGGCCAAATTTGTTAATAAGCAGGCGCAATATTTCCTTTCTGATATTTTTGCCTGTTTTAGCTTCTTCTGCTGGAAACACGGCTGTCGTCAGAGTTTTTCCAACTAGTTTAAAGTCACTTCCGATGAAGTGGCAGGTGATTGCCATGTAACTTGTTTTTTTGTAATCATCAGTCCACATATCTGTGCTCATTGCAATGTCACCAGTCGCAAGAGCCTTTTTCAGTGTTTGGATTAAGGCTTCTCTTTTTTCTTCGGCCATTTCTGCGCACATCTTTGAAATTGTGTTGCGGTGTGGCAGAACGGATTCTGCAGAGACACGACCATAAGTGGCACCAACATTTATTAACTCTTGAGCCAGTCCTCGAAAACCTTCTCCACTCACCACGTTAAAAGGCCTGATGTCTTTGCAGCAAAACGTGACGCACTTTTCCGTGATGGATTGCTTGAATCGCTGCGGGACTTTCTGCACGTTCACAAATGAAGTCATTGAGCTTTGACTATCACTTTTTTTCGGAGGAGGCTGACACACTTTGCTATGTCGACTCAGTGAGGAGGTCCCAGTTTTTTTGCTGTCATAGCTGAGCACAACGCCACATTTGTTGCACCTCACAAAACCAACGCAGGCCATTTTGTCGTCAACTACAAGTTTAAAATAGTTCCAGACCTCAGACTTTCCACTCTGGTGGCTTTGAAGACTGAGTTCTCCCGTTTTCAGCTTTTGTTGAACTCTTTCAGGCTCCATTATGCCGCTTGTTGTTGTTTTAATGTGTAGGTCAAGTCAAGTGCAGCCGCAGAGAGGAGAAAAGAAGGGTGGGCGGGGCTGAGTTTAGTGGCTGCGCGCGTCGCGCGCCAATCTATTCTTTCTAAATTCACTCTATTAATTATTTTCCTCATCAGTAAACTTACTGCCTTATATTCTTTACAAGCAGATTAAAACAATTTTATATTGTGTGCATTTTTATTTAGTTTTGTTTGTGCTGTATGATTAAAAAAACCCACATCAAAGCCCGAGCCCGACCCGGCCCGCCAATCAAACGCAAAAATATGGCCCGAGCCCGACCCGAAGTCGGGTCGGGCTCGGGTAGGGTCGGGCTCGGGCGAAGAAACGACACCTCTAACTGGGACCCTGTGTACATAATCTCGTTTCATCACATGTACCACATGTGGTGCAAATGACAATAAAGAGTCTCTGACTCTCTGACTCGGAACTCCTCTGAGTCCTCCCAGAAGAAGAGAAGGAGAGAGATGTCTGGACCTCCCTGCTCAAGATGCTGCCCCGAGACCTGAGTCCAGAACAAGAGGAAGATGATGGATGAATGATTAATGGATGTTGGATAAATGGATGGATGACGGATGGATGATGAATGGACGATGAATGGATGATGTATGGATGATTATAGATGATGAATGGATGATGAATGGATGATGAATGGATGATGGATGGATGGAATGTAAAACATTTGGACACCTCAGGTGTATCAGGCAGCTCATTCCTCATGCTTGCTCACCGTGAGCTCGGCTGTAGCCTGAGCCCATTGGTCCAGGCCCTGGTCCTGCTGGAGCACCTCCTGGTCCTGCTGGAGCACCTCCTGGACCTCCAGCAGCTCCAGGGACCAGGCTGCTCATGGGCTGCTGCTGCTGCTGCTGCATCCCTGGCATGGGCCTCTTTCCTTGAACGGCCATTTGGAGATGGTCCGGCAGAGGTTGGCCCCGGGCCAGCATCTTATAAGCCATGATCTGTGCTCTGAGTTGATGGAGCTGGTTCTGGTTGAAGGGAGTTGGGCCACCAGGACCAGTAGAGCCACTGTTTTCAAGACCAGAGCCAAGACCTGGTCCAGAGCTCGGGACTGGTCCAGAACAACCTGGAGGTCCAGGCCGGTTATTAGGCCCCAAGGAGTGTTGGTCTCCACTGGGGCCGTCTAAGGAGGCTGAGGAAGACCCAGGACCAGAGGAAGAGGAGGAGGAAGATGATGGCATTAAGGGACCAGATGGGGGTCCATTAGAAGCAACAGGACTGGAGTGGTCAGAACCCCCTAATGGAGAGTGGTAGCCTGGATGACAGAAACAGAAAGAGACAGAGTTTTAATCACATGGGCCAAACAACAAGGTCAGTATACACAATGAGTTATCAATATCTTAAAGTACTTCCATACAAATATTACTCTGGGATCAGTCTTCATGTTTACATGTAGCTCTGTGTATTTTTCCTTAATGTCTGATCCATTTCCTGCTCCTAAGCTCACAGCATTACTCACATGGTGAATCATTAGCCAACCCTGAGGAACTCCTGTCAGGCTGTTATTTGGAACAGATTTTTATTATTTGATCATTCTGTGCCATTTTAGCACGTTTTCCAGCTTTCTCTTGGGGAAGGGAGACACTTCTTGCTGAGAATCACAAGCTGCTCCAGATGGCTCCTGAATCTCGCTAGCGGGAAGGAATATATCTCGGAGAAGTTGTAAGCTCGACTCGGCGTGTGTAATCACAATTTGGCTGTTTGTAGTCAATAAAGGTTGAATGAATGGCGTTGCCATGAGGTGTTCTGGCGAGACTGTAAAAGGCAGATGGAAATTAACAGAACTCAGCCTGACCAAAAATAAATGTTGACACCTGAATGCCTCCCCTCGCGATGGCCTTGGAATCAGAATCAGCTTTATTGTAATTGCACCGAAACACAATGAAATGGCATTTCAGTACAGCTTGTCCAAGAGAAACATAAACAGACATGGAGACGCAGCCCTTTTTTCAGATAAGAAAAAAGAAACATGTGGGGAAGTGTAGGTGTAAAAAAACAAATCTCACTCTGTGTCCTAGACGGTACACAGTGTGAGATTTGAAAGTTGCAACAACAAAAAAAAATAGACCTCAGAAAATGAAACAGCAACATACTGATGACATCATAATACATTTCTGAATGAGGAGGCAGATGAGGGCAGTGATTTGTCTGTGGACACTGCCAGAAAGTTCCATAGTCCTGATAAAGATGGCACAGTGTCTATCAGCTGGTTCAACTCTGACACAGATGAACAGATGTCCTCGGGAGGGGAGAACTGGGGAGAGCTTCTTGTTCACATAAACAACCAGGCGAAGTTGAGATAGTTGACCAATTCAAAGCCGAGTAGGGAAGCCAAAGTCAGACAACACAGTTATTTTGAGTCAGGCAGCCTCTGCTTGATTTCCACGTCTGCCTTCATAGTTCTGCTGCTACGTCTCACTGCTGATTCCAAACAGACACATTTTGTGGTCACACCGCTGTACCAAGCTTGTAGCTTCTCCAAGGTCGATTCCTTCCTGCCATTTAATCCCAGCAGCCGCAAGTGGCCTGCGACGCTCAGAAATTGTATCCAGCTTACGGCTCAGCTCATGCAGCGTCTGAGACTGAGAGCTCATCGCTCGGTACTTTCCTTCATACAAGGCCGGCGGCCTCACAACTGCCAGAACCACTGCCACCGTCTTCTGAATCTGTAGATATGCCAGATACCCACCAATTGCAAAAAGCGGAAATCCATCCATCCACCCATCTGTCCATTCATCCATTTTCTTCCGCTTATTCCTAAGTCGGATCATAAATCCATTCATGTACGTGTCTTCTACATCCTCAACGGACAATAGAGACATACACACCATCTTCCACTGGCCCCAGGAATCCATGGTGTATCCAGCTGCGAGTATTCTTTCAGGGCATGAGGGCTCTCCTTCGCCCTGGCTTCTCCTTGAAAAAATTTGATCAATTACGTTGAGAGACCAGCTGACCAGATCCATAATTTACAATTCAGAGGATATGTAGTGAGAGGCTCTGTTAGGAATCACAAGACAAAGAGCACATCAGGAGGGAGGCAGCAGCAGGAGGGAAAGCGTCCGTTCTTGTCAGAGCAAGCAGGAAAGAAAACGTTGGAAGGTTGACTATCTCAGTTTCCTCTGGATGTTATGTGAACAAGATGCTCTACTCCCTCCTCCCCTACCTGCTCCATTCCCCAAGGACATGGACCTGTGTCAGAGCTCTACCGAGCCAGCTGATAAAGACACTTATTTGGACAATGGCTGGGGGCGAGGGCTGTCTGGACAGTGCTCAGGGATTACTTCCCTCAAATTCACCGCCTTCACTGGCCTCCCTCATTTTGTACCCACCACCCCTGATGCAGCAACCTAAGAGATGCAAAAGCGCCAGTGGCTACGTCGCTTACTGGGCGGCCTGTGCTGAGACCCCCACCCTCACCCACTTCACATGCATATGTCTTTATGTAGCCTCACGCTGTGTCCCTATAGGGCTCAACATGAGATATAATTTTTGTTACCTCCTCTTCCCTTGTGTTCCCCTTTGCCGAATCTAAGGAAAAAGGAAGCGCCTCTCTGAGAGGCTGCAGCCTCAGACACTCCATCTACCCCGTCCGTTGGTTGGTTGTGTTTCTTCAGATGGGTTGTACTGAAATGTAATTTTGTTTTGCTTCTGTGCAATGACAATGAAGCTAATTCTGATTATTAAAATGTTTAGCTCATTCAGGATACAAACTCATGTTCGTGCTGCTGTTTATTCCCACTATATTAGGCTTAGTGTATTACTAGTTGATGTTTTTCTTAGTTAATTCTAGATGTTATTACTGTTTTTCTCTTTCATTTGTTGTTGGATGTAACTGGGACCTCGTGTACATAATCTCGTTTTCATCACATGTACCACATGCGGTGCAAATGACAATAAAGACTCTCTGACTCTGACTCTGACTCTCTGATATAAGTGCAACTTGTAAATACTTATAACTTGTGTTTTTGTAACTTTTATACATTTCAAATGAAACAATTTGAGATATTTTCAGTTCCTTCAGAGACATTGCTGAAGTCTGCTTCAGCATACCAGCTATATTTTTCTTAGTCTAGTTTGAGCATTTTTACCATCTGGCCACGTCAATGAAAACATTCTGGAGGTTCCTCTGTTTATGTTCAAGAATTCAAAGTTTCTTTATTTGTCATTTGCACCACATGTGGTGCAAATGACTATCGATAAAAAAATTCCACAAAGCGCTCCGGACCAGGAGAACCAGCATGCCCCCTCGACACGCATGCGGCCGGGTACATCATGGATTCGTGGGGAGAGTGGAAAATGATGTGTTTGACCGTTCTTTCGGTCGAGGACGTGGAAGATCTGTATATAATTGGATTTATGGTAGCAGGTGCGCTGCTCTTTGGCTTGTGCGGGGGCTTCTGCTACTGGAAACTCAGGAAGACGTCCGCGGCGATCAACGCGCTGTCGAAACTTCCTGCTCAGAACGACTCTTTGATCCGTGCTGTGACCTCAATGAACCAGCTGTTGTACGAGCTTAATCGCACGATGGGAACGGTCGTGGAGGACCGCAGACCTGCAGTGAGGTCTGGGACTCGTTTACAGCCGAGCGGGCTACACCAGGGGGGAGACGGGGACCCGTAGCTCGGGTCGAATGAAAGCTCACATAATTTGGACGAATTGGACTCAGACAGCACCTGGACTCAAGGCTAACAGTAAGAGTACACTGAAGCCTGCCCTGAAGAATAAATAAATCAACTAATCTAATCGGGACACCCCAAGTAACCTTGAACAAAGGCTGACTGCAAATCTCTCCTGGAGTCTGAGCTACTGGAAAGAACTGTCGCACCCCCCCCCCCCCCGAGAGCTCTCTGTGTGCTTTCAGATGAAGCCGGCTGAGTCCATCTGCAGACTGTGCTCTATCTGGACGATTGTTCACAGACTTATCTCACTGCTCCGCCACCAAAATGCAACATGTGATTTGTCTTATCTGTGCTTGAGCTGGTAGAGTTTTTTGACTGTATCATAGAATGTCCTAAGACAAAATGTGATAGAATCTTTTTTGAATACCACGGATTATCCTATTGTAACCTTCTTTTTTTTCCATATCTGATTGTTTGGCGGCGCAGATTAATTTCTGCTGCAGCTTCCGTACGCATGTCCCCTCTCAAGGACGGTGTGTGCGTCAATTGCAATGTTTTGTGCTCCGGTGCAATGACGATGCCAATAAAGATATATTCTATTCTGTTCTATTCTATTCTATGTGGTACATGTGGTGGAATGAAATTGTGTACATAGGGTTCCAGTTACATCCAACAAAAGTAATAATAATAACAATAACAATGAATTTAATTCATAACGCACTTTTCATTAACAAAAATCTCAAAGTGCTACAAAGTGCAACTAAAATCAATGATCAAATAAAAACAAGTGATAAAATCAAGTAAAATCAATGATAAAACAACAAAAATCAACAATAAAATCAATTAAAAACAATGATAATGTCAACTAAGATCAAAGATAAAATCATGTGGAGGCAGAGTAGGCTTGCTTAAAAAGAAAAGTCTTTAAGCCTTGTTTAAAGTCAACCAGTGACTGTGGAGCTCTCAGGTAGTCAGGGAGGGAGTTCCAGAGGCGGGGGGCAGCCACACAGAATGCCCGGTCTCCCATGGTCCTTAATTTGGTTCGTGGAATGTGAAGTAGATTACTGTTCTGTGATCGTAGAGACCGGGTGGATGAATATGGTGCAAGAATGTCCTTTAGATAGTCAGGTGAAGTGCCGTGCAAGCATTGATGTGTAATGAGAGCAGTTTTGTACTGAATTCTGTAGGTGACAGGAAGCCAATGGAGGTTATGGAGAATGGGTGTAATATGTTCAAATTTACGAACTCTCAACAGAATCCTTGCTGCACTGTTTTGAATATATTGAAGTTTCTGAAGGTTTTTGCCAGGGATACCAATAAACAGGGAGTTGCAGTAGTCGAGCCTGGAGGAGACAAAAGCATGGACGAGCTTCTCAGCATCAGAAAAAGTCAGAGATGGGCGAAGTCTGGAGATGTTTCGAAGATGGAAGAAGCAAGTTTTAAACAGATGCTTAATGTGATTTTCAAATGTAAGATGAGAGTCCATTTTTATTCCAAGATTTGTAACAGAGGTGGAGAGGGGGATGTCTTGACCAGAGAAGGAGATTGTTGTTAAAGTTGATGTTTGTATCTGGTGAGGGGTGCCAATCAGTATGGCCTCAGTCTTGGAGCAGTTTAATTGAAGAAAGTTCTGATTCATCCAGGCAGTATTAAATGTAAAAGAAAAACAGTAAGAAGATCTAAGATATGAACTAAGAAAAACATCAACTAAAAATACACTAAACACCTAATAGTGCAAAAACAATACGCCGAACCATAGCACGGACATGAATCTGTGTGAGCAGAGGATTATGACTGACTCAGCAGCATGTCATCAGCAGCATGTCATCAGCAGCATGTCATCAGCAGCATGTCATCAGCAGCATGTCATCAGCAGCATGGATAATCAGCAGCATGTCATCAGCAGCATG
>JBBPBX010084473.1:0-15298 GCA_038048925.1 Garcialebias charrua
TACTTTCATTCAACCTTCTCTCTTCTGCCTCCCTCTGCAGCTTCATATCCTCCCTCTGCAGCTTCATATCTTCTCTGATTAAGTCCATTAACTCATCCTCTCTGTTCTTCTTCCTCTTTCTTCCTTGTCTCTGTTCCGTTCTTTCCTCCTCCTCAGCCCTGTCGTCCTGGTCACCCACTGCTGTGCTTGGACCTGGAGTGTCCTCACGGATGGAGGAAATTAGGACAGGAGGTGCAATGCAAGGTCTCTGTCCTAACGCCTCATCCATGAGGACAAACCAGGGCCATGTCGCAGCAGTGGGCTTCCCACTCACTCCTTCCCCTGACCCTGGATATTTGCAGTCCTGAACAGAGGAAATAAGATATCACAGTTGGCAAAAAGAGCAACAAACATTTTTTTTAAAGTTTACATGTACATACCAGATTCCAAAAAAGATAGGACACTAAACAAATTGTGAATAAAAACTTAATTTTATGATGTGGGGATGGCAAATGTCAATATTTTATGCATAACATAACATAGATGACAGATCAAAAGTTTAATCTAAGTAAATGTAACATTTTAAAGGAAAAATATGTTGATTCAAAATTTCACAGTGTCATCAAATCCCAAAAAAGTTGGGACAAGTAGCAATAAGTGGCTGGAACGCCAATCAACGCTCCGTTCAGAAGCCTGCCTCACTGATGGTATGGGGTTGCATGAGCGCTTGTGGCATGGGCAGCTTGCATGTCTGGAAAGGCACCATTAATGCAGAGAACTATGTTCAGGACTTGTCGCAACTTTTTTTGGGATTTGTTGACGCCATGAAATTTTGAAACAACATATTTTTCATTTAAAATGATAAATTCTCTCAGTTTAAACTTTAGATCTGTGATTTGTGTTCTATTCTGAATAAAATATTAGATGTTGGCACCTCCACATCATTGCATTCAGTTTTTATTCACAATTTGTTTAGTGTCCCAACTTTTTTAGAATCTGGTTTGTATCAACAGAGCACGTACAAATTATATAATTCATTACACATGTACATACTTTGTATTTCTTCTTTAAATTGTCCATTTTTTTTAGCCTGCAGAGGAGTTACTTTATCCTGCAGGCACATCTTCTCCAAAATTACCCTAATAACATCAACATAAAATGAATGAAGAGGGGAAACATGGAAAATAATGTCTTAAACCCACAATGAAAAACAGTTTTCACAGCACGACACAAGAGGTTGCAGGTTATGTACAGTACAGTACAGTATAGGGTTAATGAAACTGTACTCAGAAGCATAGGATGAATCTTGTACCTCCACGCCACAGCTGCAGAATGTTTAGCCCCCGTAAAAAGGTGGCTGTTAGTATTCCGAAGCTTAATAAAAGCCTCGGTCTGCTCCTTGCTCCCTAAAAAACCGCTTTAATCATTTATGTCATAACTCATAACCGCTTTAGGCTTTTAATTTTTTAATCCCACATTTTAACATAACTTACATTTAAAAGTGTATTCTGTCGCTTCGTCCGCCATTACGTTCATCCAAAATGTTCCCTCAATGCGCACGCGCCGAGTAAACGCAATGCATTTTGGGATAGCCTCCGTCTGGAAGGATCCACCGGACCCGTCCTTCAAATTCGGGGAAGAGAAGGCCGCATTCGTCGGCCGCATCGAAGCAGTCTTCGAATTGGGACAGGCCTTGGCGCATCGCTGTGACGTCAGTGGCCTTCAAATGCGGCCTCTGTAAGTCAGTTTGACCTTTAATCTGAACTTTGACACCTTTTCATTTGATCAAGTAACACAGTCATGCTTCATATTAAAAGAATAACAGCATATAACATATATCATGAAAATGACAAAAGTTATTCTTTTGATTACATTAGAATAAAATCAAAGATAGAAATAGTCTCTTTTGGTGACTATGTTCTCAGATTACAACTAATGGAATAATTTGTAGTAAATGTCTTGCTTTACTGAGAGGTCAGTAAAGGTCATCTCTGGAACAGTTCAAAAATACACAGGTGTATCAAAGTGGACACGGTCATGCCCACTACATCTCCCCCCTTTTGGAAGCCATCGCCAGTCCTTGGGGATGGGGTCCAACACGAAAGGAAACCTTGAACTGTCTTTGATCTTGAAGTAATCCAGCAAGTGGAAAAGAAAAATCAAAATTATAATCCCATAAAGTTTTTGGAACTTCCATACTGTTCGGAGGTAATCCCATTGCGAAAAGCTTTTAATCCCTTGGAAAACTGAGTCTGTTAACTCTTGGAAAACAAAGTCTGTGATCCCTTGGAAAACAAAGTCTTATAATCCACAGCGGTAATTCCACAGCAGTAATTCCACAACGGTTAGTTTTGTTGATTGATCAGCAACAATTGTTTTCATAATCAGCATGTAGAGGGGATCCCTCGATTGACGCAGAGGAGGCGACCCTTGGATGAAGGTTGAAGACCAAGCGTTGGAGCTGCAGGTCCCCACATCGAAGGTTGTTGGCTGGTTGGTTCCAGTCAGTGCCACTCTGGTTCTATGTGTCATGCAATTATGTGGTTTTTTAGGTGGGCTTATGATTGGGATTTTACATTAGCCTTACCTATATGCACCTGGTATGTAAGCTATCATGGTTTAGATCAGCTACAATTACCAATTAAGGGGTGGATCAATTCTGTAAAATTAGATATAGGGATCTATACCTATAAAATTTTGGAGGGCTTCTGTAACGAAGGCCTCTAATTCCAAACTATTCCTCCATTCATTACTTAGTTTAGGTTAAACTAAAATAAAAAAATGAAATATAGTTTGATCTAAATGTCTGTTGTCTTTTAGACGAACGACGTAGGATTTGGTATTCCTAATAAATTTTGAAGTCTATGGCGAGACTCATCAAAATGAATAGATAATCTAGAATAGAAACGATCGAATCGGTTCAATTTAGAAATTGTGAGACCAGTGTAGTTTATGTACCTTGAGTAGCTTTAAACTACATTGACTCTTCGACGATTGAGATTTAACAAAACGAACTGCATGTTGGCATAGTTAAATCCATATCATTCATTAACCAATGTTAATACAAAACCTTTTTGGCTGGGAGTGTTCAGAACCAAACAATATCTCAACTAATGACAACAGTAATGACTAAACAACAAGGAAACAACGTTTCACTGCTTCGACACACTCTTGTCGTCAGATTCCAAAGTGCAACACACAAGAAAAACGGGTCTCAACTTTATGACCGAGGTCAAATTAAATCTCGTGGATTTAAACGGTTGTTAAGGTTAGTTTTTTGTTGTGGGTTTTATGCTTAGTGTTTCTAAGTTCAAGTTCAACGCCTTGTAAGGTTTGATCTGATTTCAATGTACCCATTTAGCAATTGGCTCTTTGCGGCCTTTGCTGATTTTGATTTCGTAGACGACTGAGGACACTTTGTCTGTTATCAGATGAGGTCCAGTCCACCTGGGCATTAGTTTGCGGGCGAGAGTTCCGGTCTCGGACCCTCCTTTCCCGGTTGCTGGGGCGAACGTATAGTACCAGACTCTGTCTCCCACTTGGAGTTCATTGTGAGAGGCCTTTTGGTCGTAGTACGCCTTACGTCCTTCAGCGGATTTTTCCAGGTTTTTCTGGGCGAAAGCAAAAGTGTTTCTGAGGTGTACATTCAAATCTTTCATGTATTGTTGTGTAGTGTAGGCTGTCGCCATGGCGGCGTCGCCTGGTTGGTACAACAGGTGTAGAGGGAGAGTCATTTGTCGACCGGTCATCATCTCGAAGGGAGAGATGCCAGTTGATGTGTGTGGAGTGGCTCTTATGGCCATGAGGACCAGAGGGAGTTTCACGTCCCAGTCCTTGTGGTTTGCAGCCACGTATTTCTTCAAAATACTCACCACAGTTCTGTTTGCTCTCTCAACTTGGCCTGAAGCCTGTGGGTGGTAGCCGACATGAAAGTTAGCCTTGACGCCTAGCGTCTTCCACAGTTCTTTCATCACTTCACCTGTGAAGTGTGTACCTTGGTCTGAGTTCACCCGAAGGGGAAGTCCAAACCTTGAAAATATATGATTCATTAACAACATAGCAGTGGTTTGTGCTGTGTCGTTGGGAGCTGGTAGGCATTCTACCCATTTGGTAAATGCACAGGTTACCGTGAGAAAATATTTATTTCCTCTAGAGCTCTTAGTGAGTGGTCCAACCCAGTCGATCTGGAGGTCAGACCATGGGAATGCAATGCCTCTGCTTTGCAGTGGTGCTCTGTGAAGTGGTCTGGTTGGCTGAAACTGGCCACAGACCACGCACCCTTCAATGTAGTCCTTGACATCCTTTTTCATTCCAGGCCAATAGGCAATTTGTTTTAATGCCGTCAGCGTGGCTTTATCTCCTTTGTGTCCTGCGGACGGGAGATCATGGGCATGAACTAACATCACCCCCCTTTGGTCATGGGGAACCACGAACACAGGTGAGGACGTTGGTCCATGAGCGAAAGTTAGGATGCCCTTGATTAGTTTTAGCTGTTTGCGCAGCTGATAGAGGACCTTAAGGTCTGGATCGGAATCCAGGTCGTCTTTAGACGGACTATTTTTGTCCGGATCAGTCAGGTACAGTATCATGGAGTTGATAGCAGGATCCGACTTCTGTAGTTGGATGATGTCTGGGTCAGTCAGTGCGGGTCGTACAGAGACTGCGTCGTCAGCAGGTCTGGCTGCGGCCTGTGCACGTGTGACTGCCATAACCCTGACTGTAGGTTGTATTGACAGAGTCTTGATTAACCAGGAAGGGTCGAAGGACCATAAAGGACCTTCGTCGGCTCCTTCTTTGGCTAAGGAATCTGCAATGTCATTGTAGTGCTTGTCATCGCCTGGGACTCTAGAATGTCCTGGAACTTTCTTCCAGTAGATCTGTAAGTCGTGTGATGTCACCAAGTGATCACACGCTATGAAAAGCTCTTTGTGTTTGACCACTTTCCTGTCGCTTGTTAGGAAACCATTCTGTTTCCACACAGCGAGGTGACAAGCGAAACTTAAACGAGCATAGTTAGAGTCAGTGCAGATGACTAGCGTCTTGATGGAGCGTTCTACTACCATCTGGAGAGCAATTAGGATTCCTGCAATCTCAGCGTACTGAGAAGTCTGAGATCCTAATTTGTAACTGAAAGTTTTCTGTTCTTGGTTTTGGAGGAGGACCCCTCCAACACCTGCTCTGCAGATTTTGTCGCAGAGGAATGAAGATCCATCCACGTACAATGTTGTCATATCTTTGCAGATATTGTCATCGAAGAAGTGGTGATTCGGGTCTTCAGTTACTGGGGGTTTCACCTCAACCGGCGGCTGGGTGGCTGGTACATCTTGTGTACACTTTTGGCAGATTGCCAAGTCCGTCCCCAGATGTGACTTCTTGTTTTGACCATAACGTATGTCTAGGTTAAAACTTTGAAGCGCCATGAGCCACGTTGCAACACGTGAGTTTGTTACCACACCATCTCTGATGCGTTCACTGTTAAGAAAAGTCACTGGCTGGTGTTGTGTTTCCACAATTATTTTCTGTCCACCAATGTAGCTGGAGAAATGTTTTACTGCCCACACTGTGGTCAGTAGAGCTTTCTCACAGTCTGAGAATCTCAACTCGGGGCCTGCCATCGTCTTGCTGGCGTAGGCCACCACACGCTTGTCTCTGTCGTGTATCTGGTACAGACCTGCACTTATACAATGAGCTGAGAAGCCCACTTCCAAGTAAAACTCTTTGTTGTAGTCTGGGTAGACTAAACATGGGGCTGACTTGATCCTGTTTATGAGAGCGTCCATTGCCTGCTGCTGTTTGTCAGTCCAGACAAATGGAACGTCTTTCTTTAGGAGTTCAGTCAGTGGCTTTGCAAGGTCTGCATAGTTTTCTATGAACTGGTTCGAGTAGTTACACACGCCAAGAAAACTTTGTAGTTCTTTGAGATTGGTGGGGACTTTGAGATTGTCAAGGCCTTGGGTGCGAGTCAACTGTGGTTGTACTCCGTCTGGACCTACGAGTAGGCCAACGTAGTCCACCTTGGTTCTGCACCACTGGCATTTAGACAGTGATATTTTAGCACCAGCAGTTGTCAGCTGATTCAGAACGTGGTCGATCTCAGCCAAATGTGAGTCCAGTGTTGGCTGCCTCAGAAGGACATCGTCCACGTAAATCAGTGTCCCACGCTCATGGGCGTCTGGACATGCTTTGTTCAAGAAGATGTTGAACTCCGCAGGTGAGTTAGCGTAGCCAAAGGGACACCTGGTAAAAGTGTATTGTCGGCCACCAAAGGTGAAAGCTAGTTTGTATTGGTCCTCGGCGCGCACAGGGATGGTCCAAAAACCAGAGGCGACGTCGAGGGTCGAGAAGTACTTACCATTGGTGACCTTGGGCAGTTCCTGTTGGAGCTGGGTCATCGGCCACCGTGATAAGGGGACTTGTTTGTTTAGCTTTCTGTAATCAATTGTGAGTCTCCACTTTCCATTTGGTTTTAACACTGGCCACAAAGGCGCAGAGTAAGTGCTGTTACAGTATCTGATGATACCATTCTTTAGAAGGTTATCAAGGATTTCCCTGATAGGTTGATGTGCTGCCAGAGGAATCTTGTACTGTCTGACAAATGTGGGTGGAGCTTCGGGCGGGGTTGGGATGCTCACTGAGTGGAGCGTGGTCAACCCACAATCCATTGAGTCGGTTGAAAATGATTTCTCAAACTTTAAGAGAACTTGACGCAGTCTGTCCCTTTCTCCATCAGTTTTCAGGGCGTCGGCTTGGGCGACCACCTGTTCGATCTGAGAAGAAATTGAGAGCGGTTCTTGTTCTTTGGGGAGCTCCAATGAATCCCTTTCTGTGTCATTTACCCTGTGTATAGGCAGGACACTGTAGGTATGAGAGCTTAGGCTGATGTCTCGGTTTGGACCGACCCCATAGACTGTGTCTTGGTCGACCTTATTGACTGAGACGAGAGCTATGGCCTGTTTTGGCTTTGTGAACAAGACTTGCCCCGTGTATTCATGTGGGATCAGGTATTCTGGGAGTCCTCCCAGAAATGTAATGCTCAGTTCAAAATCATGGAAATCAGTGGAGATCAACCATCCTATTTTTGTGTATTTCTTGATCAGTACCGCTTCCGTGCCTGTGTTACACACAGCAACAGATGTGGTTCTGCAGTCGAGGCTCACTTGTCTCGTGGCCTCAATGGACAGTCCTAAGTTGTAAAACTTAGGAGATAGTTGAAAGTATGCCTGCTTTTGGCCAATAGCTTGATTAGCTATGATGTGAACTTCCACCATCTGGTTCATTGCCTGAGGTAGTACTGTGATGGATTGGTTGCAAGCAACCTCGCAGACTTCTGGTATGGTCTGTCCAGCTTTGAGATTTTCTGTGCTTAGCACAGGAGAATCCATTTTGTCTGTTTCCAGCGACCACAGTACATTGTTGACGGTGTCCACTCGGACACCCAATCTTACCAAAATGTCAGAGCCTATATAGGATGCATGTGGTAAGTTTTGGACCACGAGGAACGGGTGGACCAGTTCTCGTTTGTTCCAGTTCATGTTCAGGCGAATGACTCCATTTGCGGTCATTACCCGCTCACTGTTGGGATCGAGATGAAAGCGTAAAGCTTTCTTCGTTAGTTCTAGACCCATTTGTTTTTTAACCAAGGTTTCATAAAGAGCTTGGCTGATTGCTGAATTATCTGTCCAAGGAGACAGTACAGCATCTTCGGTGTGGGATCCCTGGATCTCGACACCTTTTACTACCTGTTGTAGGTAGTGTTCAGTGAGTGCTGATTGTTTCAGCTCGCAGAGGAGGCTTTCTTGTTGGGCCTCTTCTGCCTCACCTGTTTTTGTAGGTTCACTTACCGGGCTCTTGTCCTCAGATGAGGTGTCCCGTGTGTCCTTTGCGGTACCTGCGGTTAGGCAGTCTGTATCACAACTAGGAGGCACTTTTATTGGCAGAGGCTTTCTCACTGTGCTCCACATTTTCTGTCGGCCATAGTCTATAATTGCATCAAAGCGGTTTATAAAGTCTTGGCCAACTAGAAATGGGAATGAATCGAGTGTAGACACATGTACCGGGTGGTATAATGTCATTTTGCCAATCTGCATGTGAACCATAGCTATAGCTGTTAGGGTTGTTCTCGTCTCTGCGAGACCCTGCAGTTCTATAGCACTTTTTACAAGGGGTATTTGCCTGTGAACACCGATAGCGGCGGTCCGTAGTTCCTCGAACAGTTTGGCTGACATAATGGTAATGTCGGCTCCGCCATCCAGGAGTGCTTCATGCGTGAGGACCCCTTCCAGTGTGATTGGCAGGTAAGCTTTCATAGCCTCCCCCCTTTTTTCAAAGTCACACAGAAACCTTAAAGGTTTCGGCCAATCATTCTGTTTACGTTGACCTCTGACTGTGTAATCTTTCTTCATCTGAACCGTCAGTGCAGTCACCAACGTGTCTGAGTTTTCAGTTTGTGGCGGGTCACTGTCGTCGATGGTTGAGTTTTCCCCCCCCTTGTTTGATGAGGGGCTGTTAGAGTCTGTGACAATAATGTCATGGTCACTGTCAACGTCTTGTTGACCGACACACTCTGGACTGTGAACGTATTGACTGTCATTATCCTGATTGTCAGCATTCTGACCATCAGTGTCTTGTTGACTGTCGTGATTTGCGTGCTCCGACTTACTATCAACGATAGTGCTACACATCACTCCAGGTTTGTTATCATTGCTTATATTATCCAACTCTTTTAACAACCGACGTATTTTCTCCATGTCCTCTGGGGACAGAGAATTATGGCCTTTCTTCTGGAACTTTTGCAATTTTTTGCCTGTCTCGGACTGTTCCATTCGAGGGGCAGGAGGGTCACGTACTTGACTTGGGGGTTCCTCATGGTACCACCCTGTGTCGTATGGATTACTTTGGTATCCATACTTTTTTGTCCTTGGACGTGCATCCCACTTTTCACCTTTGTGGTCACCCTCTTGGTTCGGTTGTTGGACCTCTCGGCCTCTTTTGAACCGCTTCGGGTCATTGTTCCAGTGGTCTGTTGGGTTGAAAATTCCATTTTTTCTCACCTTTTGTAGGATAGGGAATCGGTGTTCCGGTCCCTTCCAGCTCCAGTGAGTTGGATTCAACCATTTCACCCGGACACACCTCAAAGGGTGTTTTGTTTGGTGTGCGACCTGTAAAAACATCTATCGCGCACTCTCTTATTTCTTCGATGGACCTCCGTTTGTAATTTGCGCTGACATGTACTTTCTCTCTTATGTCAGGGCAAAGATTTTTGCTGAAGATATATTTAAACCCTATCTCTTCCTCCATCTCTGGCTCGCATCTGTCACCGAAATAGGCACGGAATATTCGGTCATAATATGACCTTGGGTGCTCATTCCTACCTTGCTTGACGTCCGCCGCCGCTATGATGCCATCGGGCCCCGTGCAAGGAGTATACTCCTTTATCAGAGCAGCACATAAAAGACTGTAGTCTTTCATCACGGCGTCCCGTTGACGCTTCATGAAAGCATGCACTGTCCTGTCCGAGGTCAACCTTACCAGACAGATTTTATCATCAACTGTAGCTTCTGGGAAGCGTTGAAGCTGAAAATCAAGGTCATCGAGATAGATCTTGGTTTCATGTGAGCCCAACGGGCCTGGAGCGAAGGTTTGAATGCTTTTAGCCATATTCTGTAGTTCAGCCATTGAGAGAGGAGTTTGTGGGTTATTATCAGATCCACCCACCGGCGCATCCGGTGGGTTTGTTGGTTTTAGAGGCCCTAAGGGACGTCGTGGTGGATTGGGCGATGGAGTTGATGTTATAGGTGGTGGCGTTGGTGTTCTAGGCGCATCTGGAGACTGACCTTTAATGCCAGACATTTTTTCTTTTCGTTGGTTAATTTGTATTCAGTTGCGGCCAGCTTCTCCCTGCACTCTTTTAACTCTGCGCGGTTGTCTGTACACTCGCATTGTAATTCACAACACCGACTGTAGAGTTCATCTTTTTCAAGAATGACCGCCTCATGTTGTGCACGAGTCCTGAGATTTTCACGTACTGACTCTTTGTATAACTTTAAAGTATTTTGTTCGCTTTTCATGATTACCTCACGTGACTCATCTACCTCCTGTAAACGTTGATTCAAACGGTCAACCTCAGCCTGTTTTTGTTTGTAAACCAGTTGAGCTGCACCGTCCATCTGAGACTGCTTTAGTGACAGAACCTCCACCTGTAGCTTTTCAGCCTCCATTTGAGCTAGTTGTAAGTCAACATTGAATGCTGACTTATCCACCATGTGCGCTCTTTGTTCACGCTTCAGATCATGCTCCGAATTTACTCTGACTTCCTGGTCCAACCTGGCCTTTAGTAACAGGGCCAGCTTTGCTAAACGCTCCATACTGACCTTTTTTGCTTCCTTTTTTGAGCCACTGTTTGTCATTGTTGACAGCTCAGCGTTTAATGTTAGTGGAGTCATTTCAGGCACCTTTTTACCATAATCTGTGAACATATTTGCAAGCTGCCCTAAAACCTCATCAATACAGTCAGGCTTATGGTTTCCAGGCTTTTGATCCAGGCCTTGAGGATCTGGGTCCACTGGCCCTGTATCTGACTCTGTATCTGACTCTGCATCTGACTCTTTGTCAGACTCTGCATCAGACTCTTTGTCCGATTCAGGATTTGATTCAGGAGGACCCGGCTTTGGGTCTGAATCTGTGACCAGATCCCTCAGACTAGAATCCTTATCCACTTCTTTTTCTGCCATCGTTTTGTATTGATTTTGTTTGAATCAATAAGATGGTATTTATTAATTAATTTTAATTTAAATTAAAAAAAAAAAAAAATTTAATTTAATTTTTTTTAATTTAATTTATTAATATTAATAAATGTTTTCTTAGCGTTGAGTTACTTCACTAAAACAGCTTTCTGGTTTTATCCTTGTAATCTATAAACAAGCCTTTTATTCATTCAGAACCTTTTATTTATTTTAGGTTTTACCTTCAATGAAAAATGTTCTAAGTTAAAGCCTTTGTGGCCGTATTAACTTAATAGACTTATCTTTTAAAACAATTACTATTAAACCACGCTTAATTTTTCTGTCTTTCACCCAAACACCTATTTAAAGATTTCAAATAAATGCACTGTTAACACTAAAATTTAGCAGATTTTGTTTTATTTTGCTCCAAGAGAATGTATCTGGAGTGAGAAGTGTACTTTTGTTTGTTATTTTAAATTCTTTTGTATTTAAAATAAGCAAAAATGTTTGTCTGTACCTCTGTAAAATTTTATTTAAAATAAACAGGAGTTATTGTTTGTGTACAGAACAATTTTAGCGCTGGTACTTCACCATAAAAATGCTGACTTTTTATGATGTTCTATGAGAAAACTCATCTGTTAACGTCTTTTAACCAACAGGGGGCAGCTTCAAGTCTTAATGTTATCACGAGGAGACTGATTTTTCAATTCAGTATTTAAACTAAAAACAACCTCTTAGAAAAAGACTCAGTATTTCAGTATTTAAACTAAAAACAACCTCAGTAACCAGCACGTCAACTGCAACACGACATCCGTGTCGTGTTGCAGTTGACGTGCTGGTTACTGAGCGTAGCTAAGTTGTGCCTGTTTTAAATGTGATTGCCATGTTTCGGAATTTTGGAGCCGCGTTCAGGTCGGTTCCGTCCACTTTAAAGGAGCAGAATTCGGGTTTCAGAACCACTATCCGACACGCTCTAACAGTAATATGCTTCTTTGACCTGCTCCAACATGTAAAATACCAGCACAGCAATCTTTTTGATGTTAATAATAGCTCTTCAGGCTTTTGACTCGGCGGTCAAACAAAGCTTTGTACAGGAGTCTACGTGAACTGGACCAGAACCAGAACCCCCACAGACCACGGGCTTACAAAGCCTCACCTAAAAGCTTCCAACAGCGTGTAAAAGAGTTGAACGAATAACAATCTCTCAGCCTCAAATGATAAAAACGTGCAGAATCTGCCTGTCTTGAACACTTCCAGCCAAAATTATTATCCTCAGAGTTTAAAACTTGGATCCTAATATTCAAACATGACGTTACAGTTCATGAGAGATCACAGATTTATCAATAAACTTTCAGATCCCCGTACGGGCCACCAGATGTAAAGGATTATGAGGAGGTCAATATTAATACTGGCCTCTTTACCTTAATTAATTTACTTATTCAGATTGAATAGTAATTTCACGGATTCTTTCTTTTTCAGTTTACCCAATATTTCTGTGATCTTTATGATGGATAAATAAAACAGAAGCCATAGAGTGACAATGGACAAGTTAACTTAGTTTGATATGTCAAAGACACTATCATTTATTTAAAATAAATCAACTAAATTAACACCATTACACTTGATTGACATGATTTCACTTTCTTATCTTTAACACGTCAGCACACTTGAATGTAACACAACAGACTTCAATACTGGATGTTAAACATATTTAGTCTGAGGGTTCTTTAGCTTAAATATAGTTTCCAGATAGATTGAGAGGGATAAGGGAATAGGAGGAAAGATGGAGAGATGGTTTACAGGAAATTGTCTTGAGCATGTTACCAAAAGTGACACTTCCCATCCGACTTCTGCTAAAATCCAGGTACGTTTGTAAACAGCTCTTTACCTTCGACGACACGTCGACACCAGCCTTTCAGATGCACAGAGTCCTTCAGGCCCAGTTCGTCCGAGCTGGTTCTAGTTTACGTTTTCAACGTCTCCTGGTTTCGCGTTGGTCATCAGAAAATGCGTCAGCTCCTGGCCTCTGACTTCAAGATAAACTTATTCCAGGAAGGAATAAACAAAGTTTTGAGCTTACGCTCATTCGAAGTGAACTCATAACAGCATGTTATTAGTCCTTAGCTGGATGACGAGTCCTTAGCGTGTAACTGAGTTCATCCCGCTCTTTGGGAAAGGTTCACATCTCTTTGAAGTTCCCAGCAGACTTTGTAGTTCCAGCAACAGCTTAGAACTTAATAGAAGGATCAAAGAGATGAGAGAGACTTGTCTCTTTTTCATTGGTTCAGAAGAAGCAGTCGAGGAGTTTACTTGCCGTTATCACGACCCAAGGTTACAGCCAGAGCAGAGGGAAATTGTTTAGGAAAAGCATCTGAGTGAGGAGACTTTCAGACGCTAGATGAGAGTTTTAGCTGAAACTCAACAAAAACAATTTCTGTGTAAGTCAGTTTGACCTTTTATCTGAACTTTGACACCCTTTCATTTGATCAAGTAACACAGTCATGCTTCATATTAAAAGAATAACAGCATATAACATATATCATGAAAATGACAAAAGTTATTCTTTTGATTACATTAGAATAAAATCAAAGATAGAAATAGTCTCTTTTGGTGACTATGTTCTCAGATTACAACTAATGGAATAATTTGTAGTAAATGTCTTGCTTTACTGAGAGGTCAGTAAAGGTCCTCTCTGGAACAGTTCAAAAATACACAGGTGTATCAAAGTGGACACGGTCATGCCCACTACAGTTGTCTGCTCCTTCCTTCAGCTCTGCAGACATCTTTCCGGCTTTCTTGTTTGCTTTTCTAGTAGTTTTAACATTTATACTCTGGCTTTTTCTTTTTAACTGGGCTGCAGTCCCCTGTTCTCTTTTTTGTAACGGGGCTGGCCCCCCTGGTTTATCTCCTCTACGGCTGCTCCTGTCACTCTCTCCATAGCATCTCCTAAAAACGAGCCTGCACTTTTCTTCTCTGCATCCACCCTTCCTCTCCCTCCCTGATCAGCACACAACTCCCCACACATGTCACATTCTCGCGTTCCTCCTCTCTCCTCCACTTCATCCTGAACCTCCCCCATCTGTTCACCACAACAACATTGGCTTCCCCACCAGCACACACCTCCATGCTGCCTCCATGTTCCACACACATATTTTGATTGTTTCACAGTCCACAGCTGGCCCCTCAACAACATGATCTGAACGGTTCTCGTTAACGGAGGTTCCCCCCGTAGCATCGGGCATCTCCTCCGCCCCGCCCGGACCGGACAGACCTCTCCCCTGTTCGGTACCGGCAGGATGTCTCGCCGTATCGGATGAGGCTGGCTCGGTTTTGTTGGGGCACATTTTTCTGATGTGTCCCTCCTGGCTGCATCCAAAACACTTATATTGGAAGAAGTGGCGTATAAAACATACTCGAACTCGTGGAGTTTAACGTGGAAGCACAGGTTCAGCTCCCCCCCGGCTTGTTCAACACCATGTTAACTTGTCTCCTGTGGGACACGACGTGTTTGAGAAGTTGTGATTTACACCCTGACAACACTTTTTAAATCGGAGACACCACCTTCCCATGTCTGGACAGCTCTTTAATCAGAAACTCGTCACTGATAAATGGGGGGATGTTTGACAAAGTTATCTTTGTAGCTGGCAGCGTTAGTGGCGATACCTGTAAAAACACGTCATTCACCGAGATGCCAGCTGCGACCAGCTGTTGAGCCTGCTCCACTTTATCAACAAACACAACCACCGCCTTGTTCATGCGGGCTCCGAACTTGACGGACCTATGTCCAACCACCTCCCCCACCGCCAAACAAACTTCCTCCATGCTGCACTGAGAGCCAACACCCACTTTGATGCTGTTTTTCCACGTGAGAGCAGAGAATCCCCTCATGTCTCCTGCCATCATGGTGTCCTTAGACACCGGTGTTACACCATATTCTGTGACCCCCGTATATTGTGACCATAGGTGGCGCTGCTGCATTTTTACATTATACTTTGCAATACCAGGTAAACACTATCAAATTCTGTGACCATCTATATTTCCATAATAGTCATGATTTTAGTGGGTAGATGTTAATTTTTATTCGTTGGAGGAGGGAGGCTGACTCTTTCCTTCCTCCAAAGAATAAAAAGTAAAATCTGATCACAAATATCATGACTATTACTGAAATATAGATGTCACAGAATATGATACGCCTTCAGATATTGTGACCACACTGTAACTTATAGAACAATATTAAATACTTGAGCCACTCTGTTTCTGCTGACTATATTTCTTCTAAGGAATAAAAGTAACATCTGACCACTAATATCATGCATGTTATGAAATATAATATAACGAATATAAACGGTCACATTCTCGCGTTCCTCCTCTCTCCTCCACTTCATCCTGAACCTCCCCCATCTGTTCACCACAACAACATTGGCTTCCCCACCAGCACACACCTCCATGCTGCCTCCATGTTTTCCATCTATCAGATATTGTAAAGTATGGTGTAAAAATGCAACAGCGCCCCCTACGGTCACATATATGGTGGTCACAACATATGGTGTAACACCGACCGACCTGCTGGCTACACCTTATTGAAAACCAAACCTTAG
>JBBPBX010084474.1:0-12110 GCA_038048925.1 Garcialebias charrua
ATCTACAAATAAAGCAATTAAAAGTTTAATGATAATAATAATAATAATAATAATAATAATAATAATAATAATGAATTCCATTTATAATGCACTTTTCATTAATAAAAATCTCAAAGTGCTACAAAGTGTAACAAAGCAAAGATCAAAATAAAACAAGTGATAAAATCAAATAAAATCAATAATAATATCGACTAAGATCAAAGATAAAATCATGTGGATGCAGATTAGGCTTGCTTAAAAAATAAATAAAATAAAACAAGTGATAAAATCAAGTAAAATCAATAATGATATCAGCTAAGATCAAAGATAAAATCATGTGGAGGCAGAATAGGCTTGCTTAAAAAGAAAGGTCTTTATGCTGCTTTTAAAGTCAACCAGTGACTGTGGAGCTCTCAGGTCGTCAGGGAGGGAGTTCCACAGGCGGGGGGCAGCCACACAGAATGCTCGGTCTCCCATGGTCCTCAATTTGGTCCGAGGAATATGAAGGAAATTACTGTTCTGTGATCGTAGAGACCGGGTGGATGAATATGGTGCAAGAATGTCCTTTAGATAGTCAGGTGAAGTGCCGTGCAAGCATTGATGGGTAATGAGAGCAGTTTTGTACTGAATTCTGTAGGTGACAGGAAGCCAATGGAGGTTATGGAGAATGGGTGTAATATGTTCAAATTTACGAACTCTCAACAGAATCCTTGCTGCACTGTTTTGAATGTATTGAAGTTTCTGAAGGTTTTTGCCAGGGATACCAATAAACAGGGAGTTGCAGTAGTCGAGCCTGGAGGAGACAAAGGCATGGACGAGTTTCTCAGCATGAATGAAACTGAAACAGTCATATTTTGAACAAGGTGAAAAAGCTAGTAAATTGTTGGCTTAGCGTATCAAACAGGAACAATCAGATAAAGCAATAAACTCAATTCAAACAGCTGAGGGGGAGTTATCATCTGACCAAAAAATAAATCAACAACACGTTTTCAAATTTTTACTACAAACTATATAGCTGAGACTACTCAGAGCTGGCTCCCCAGGCACAAACTGCTTTCTTGTATTCATTAGAATTTACTCCCCTAGATAACAAATCCTTAAAATCACTTGATTTTGAGCTTGATGCACTATTATTGTCTGAGGCTATAACAAGTATGAAAGGTGGGTAGAGCCCGGGGCCTGATGAAATTCCAATTGAAGTATATAAAATTTTTCAATCCAAACTGATACCTCCCATGCTTGACATGTATCAAGAAGCCTTTGAAAAAGGGTCTCTACCTCCTTTACTTAATACAGCTATAATTTCCCTATTTCTGAAGCCAGGTAAACCTGCAACTCAATGTGGCTCATATAGGCCAATTTCTCTGATTAATAATGATGTTAAAATTTTGTGTAAAGTCTTAGCCAGGAAGTTGGAGCCACTTCTACCCATGATGGTCCACCCTGATCAAAATGGTTTTGTACAGGGAAGACAGGGTTTTCATAACATCAGAAGGGTGTTTAATGTAATTTTTGAGAAATCTGAAGTCCCAGACAATGCTATCCTGTCACTGGATGCAGAGAAGGCCTTTGACAGGATAGAATGTCAATATATGTTCTCTGTTATTGAACACTTCGGTATAAAAGGGAAATTTCTTAGCTGGGTAAAGTTAATATATTCAAACCCACAAGCGGAAATTTTGACCAATGGTCTGACTTCATCTCCCTTTAAACTGCAACGTGGGACAAGGCAAGGCTGCCCCCTTTCTCCTCTGTTGTTCACACTGGCCATTGAGCCTTTAGCTATGGCAATTCGCAAACATAATAATATAACTGGCATACGAATAGGGAGCTTGGAACATCGTATAGCCCTGTATGCAGACGACATAATCTTGTTTTGCTCTAAGTTTGGGAACACCATGCCCACGATAAGTGAGTTAATTAAGTCCTTTGGAGTTTTTTCAGGATATAAGATAAATAATACTAAATCTGAAATAATGTACTTATCAGAAAAAGAACGTCTCAATCCCCCAGGTTCTACTCCATATGTAGCGTCAAAACAAGTATTTACCTATCTAGGTGTTAAAATTACTCTCACAATAAATGACATTATTCCAACTAATTATAACCCCCTTATAGAATCAGTTATGCATTCAATAGAAAGATGGTCCAAACTACCCATTTCCTTAATTGGTCATGTTAATATTATAAAAATGACAATATTGCCAAAAAATTTATACTTTTTCCAATCAATTCCACTTTCCCCACCCCCCTCCTTCTTTAAGGAGATAAATAAAACTTTTTCCAACTTCATTTGGAATGGTAAGCGTCCTAGATTGAGACTGTCTCTATTATATTTGCCTTATGACAGAGGAGGTTTACAATTGCCAAATTTATTATGGTATTTCTGGGCAGCTCAGATTAGGGCAGCTATGTTTTACTTAATTAGCAGCCATCCCCCAGCGTGGGTTACAATTGAGTCACAGCTGATCTCTATTCCTATAAACTTATACTTGTATTCATCAGACAGGAAAAAGCTTATCAAACAAACAAAAAACCCTTTTCTGATAAATACAATACTTATTTGGCAAAAAGTACTTGATCATTTGGGAGAAAAGCAATATCTATCCCAGTTTTCACCCATTTTTGGTAACAGGGATTTAGGTCCAGGTAGAACAGACCTAGGATTTAAGCTCTGGTCTGCAAAGGGGGTAGCTAAGATTTCTGATCTTTTCTCAGGGAGGGTATTTATGTCATTCGAAGAACTTAAAAATAAATAAGATATTCCTACAAAACATTTCTATAAATATCTTCAAATCCGGAGTTTCATTTTATCCAAGCAACAAAATAATCTTGATCTACCCTCTTTGTCTTCATTAGAGGATATTATCATAAAGCACCTAGATGATGGAGGGCAGGTGTCTCGTCTTTATTCCTTGTTTGCTGACAAATGTAAAGAATCTTCGGACAACATTTTAAAGGGGACCACATATTCAAAATTCACTTTTTAATGTTTTTTTTACTCAACTTTGGGTATTTACTTCATAAAAAAACAGTCCTAAGGCCAAAAAAATGCACCAAGTGGTTTATTTACTCTAAGTCGATTTATTTTTCAGGGATAAAAACGTCTCGATTGCACTTCCTGCGGTTTGTGGCGTCACAAACCGTAGCCACAACCCACAGCCACAACCCATCCCAA
Source organism: Garcialebias charrua (assembly GCA_038048925.1). Lineage (NCBI taxonomy): Eukaryota > Metazoa > Chordata > Actinopteri > Cyprinodontiformes > Rivulidae > Garcialebias > Garcialebias charrua. The sequence goes on from JBBPBX010084474.1 coordinate 3,158, forward strand.
CCTTTGTCCCGCCCCCGTAACCTAGCAACCCCTGGTGATGCTCCACCCACGCGGTTCCTGAGTTCATCTCAGCCTGCACACTAGGTGGCGGTATGCACCTAACAGTTGTTTGCGATCCGCCATAAATCAAATGGAGAAGAAGAAGAATAGTTCATCTCAGCAGAATGGCTCCTAAAGTTAAATGTTGCGTTGTTGGCTGCATTACACAACATGTGTCGATACACACTCTTCCAGTCTCAGAGAGCAGAGATGCGTGGCTTAATTTTATTTTTAATGGCAATGTCCAGGCGACATTACCGAAGAAGAATTACACTTCTTATATGATGAAGGACTACTTTTGCACAACTGCCAGTTTGGTTGAGTGGTTAGCGCACTGGACCGCCACCCGGGAGACCTGAGTTCGCATCTTGTCCATTGCATCTTTTTTTTTTCCCCCTTTTTTTTTTAAAGCCTTTTGTTTCGGAGAAACCCTCTCTGACCCTCCTGGCGCAGATAATGGAGCACTAAGCAGATTTAAAATTGATAGTTTTCAGATAAAAAGACAGCACCGCTGTGAGTGTGTGTGTGTGTGTGTGTGTGTGTGTGTGTGTGTGTGTGTGTGTGTGTGTGTGTGTGTGTGTATGTGTGTCCGCCAGTGACTGCTCGCTCCCTCCAGCTCGCGCGCACGGTGAGAGTGAGGGAGAGAGGGAGTTGGACATGACAGGAAGAATAAAAAATGACACGACAACTTGTACACTGTGATCTGTTGCGGTCCAATTCAGCTCAGCTCGACTCTGTGGCAGTAACGTGAGTTGACTTCCTCGTCTGCCTTTGGAGGGCGGAGTTAATGTAAGCAGATCTTTGAAGGGCGTGCCACGAGATCTCATTATCATAAACCGGTCGTTCAAAACGAAAGTTAAAAATGGCAGAATTAAAAAGGGTATAATTGATTATCTAAGAATTATTTTGTGTATTAAATTGAATGAACAGTGTCTGGTAACCCCAAAGAAATACCATAAAATTTTTAAAAACATATCTGTGGTCTCCTTTAAAGGCATGGGAAACAGATTTGGGTGATAGTGTGTCGAGTGAGGAGTGGTCTGAAGCCTGCACTTCGATTCATAAACAATCCGCCAACACAAACTCCAAATTACTACAATACAAATGGCTGACTAGACAATACATCACTCCAGTTAAATTGCATCACTTTAACCCTAATATTCCTGACACTTGCATTAAATGTAGTTTCCAAAAAGGATCTTTATTTCATTGTATGTGGGCATGTCCTCAAGTGTTAGCTTTTTGGAAGGAAGTATTGATTGTGATTAGTCAGATGATTGGTAAAAAGGTTCCTTTAAATCCTAAAATGTGTATCTTGAATATTTATCCTGATGACTTTGTTATCTCAAACAACTTGAGATCCTTACTTAATGTCTCCTTTTTGGAAGCTAAACGCTGTATTGCGTCCTCATGGAAGAAAGACTCATTATGTGGAATCTCACAATGGACTACGCAAATGTCGTTTTACTTTGCACTTGAGAAAATCAGTTATTTTAATAAGAACAAGCTTGATAAATTTTGGAATATCTGGACTGTCTTTTACAACTGGCTGGGCCAAAATGATATCCAACTCGATGGCTGGAAAAAGGACTTGTTATAAGGTCATATGTTGAGCTATACGGATGTGTATGCTGGTTGGTCTTTTGAGGGTCTGCTGCAAATTTTTTTTTTCTTCTCTCTCTCCCCCTGTGTGTATGTTCTTTTGATTTTTGTCTTTTCTGGGTTTATATTTTAAGTATTGGTAATTGAATATTTGTATATTTCTTGTTCTATTGTTAAAATCAATAAAAATATGTTTGAAAAAAATAAAATATTGCCATTGAATTTGCCTCTTTAACATCATTCTCCAAAACGTTCCACAACTCAACACCCTGGACCATGGCTGATCTTCCCCTCAAACTCGTTCTAATTTGTGGCTTTACTAACATATCTTTCCCCATATTTGAAGCTGAGAAACTAATTCATGAATCAAATAATAAAACAGGAGTATTTTGAATCATTTTTGTAAGGTGGTTGATGTTTCCCCCTAAAGAACACAAACTGTCATAAAGTTAAAGTTACATCAATTCAGGATGGTTGTCTGAAGGAATTCATGCTTTGACTTTTCATTACAGTACTCTGATATTTTACCAACACATGTATTGTGGACTGTTGCTGCTCTTGTTGACCATAAAAACAACTTGTTATTGACATTAATGTTTGTTTCAAAATAAAAACAAACAACCCCTCCTTGTTGTCCTGATCTAACGTGTGGAGTGGTAGTAGCTGAGAGTGGTCCACCAGCCAGACTCTGAGCTCTAACAGACCAGCTGAGATCTCAGAATATCACATGAGATGGTTCATAACGTTATTTACAAGGTTTGACCAAAACGCTACAAGTTTCTCATCACAAGATGATCTTAGTGTCAAACTGTGGGATGAAAGGTGGCGGGTGATATGCATTCCTTCAAGGAATGCTAGGCCTTGAATGGATTCAGTTTTTGTGTCTCTGACATCCAGTAAAACTAATTCTGTCCACTTCAATCATTTAGTTCATATTTCAGTTTGAACCTGCATCCTGTTGCTTCAGCTCACATCTTTTATTCTTTATTCAGATTGAAGGAATGCATTTTGTCAGAGATCAGCTGTTCTTCTCTGGTCTCAGCTCTGAAGTCCAACCCCTCCCATCTGACACAACTGGACCTGAGTTACAACAACTTGCATGCTCCAGATGTTCAGCAGGTGTTGGATCTTGTGGAGAGTCCAGACTACAAACTGCAGACTCTGAGGTCAGTAGATGTTCGTTGAAAGTTTTCAATAACAATATTTGTGATGATGTAGTAACAAAATCAACCACCAGGTGTCCTTCAACACAACATCATGGTGTCGTCGCTCTACAGTGAACATCATGATGGGACTCTTTTCTATCAGGATGAAATTTATACCAGTATTATTGTGGACAATATGATCTGACACAGCCCTGGTCCAGACTGCTGAAGTCCACTCATCACATCTGTCCTTTGTTTCATCCAGATGTGTTCAGTGACAGCCTCCATGTTTCTTAGTCAGCTGATGTGTTCAGAACCAGATGAGATGTTCATCAGCACACAGAGTTTGTGTGTTGAAATGGAGCAGCAGTTGACATGTAACAGCAGGAAATCCATCCCTCCAGTGTTTGTGCAGTGATGAAGCTTCATGACTCTCAGCACTTTGGTTCCTCTGTGGACTTGAGTGAAAGCTGCAGAGGAAACACACTTGATGCTGAAAGTCTCTGCAGGTGTGTGAGCTTCACTCCAACACGTGAACATGAAGCTCCACAGCTGCTCTGAACAGGACTGAAGTGCTGCTGCTCTTTCTACTGGATGATGCTGCATGACTGACTGACAGCTGATGGAGAGAGGCTGCAGACAGGAAGTTAGCTCCTCTCTCACTCTCTCTTCTCTCTGCAGGTGGGAGAACTTCTGAAGATCTTAGTGGAGGAAAGAAGAGCTGAGTTCTGATGATCCACAGAGGTTGAAGCAGCAGCAGGTTGTTTGATAAGAAACTGACTGGATCCTGATGATGATGAACTTTGACCTTTTTATATTGATATTATCTAACTGGGGCACGTGACCCCCCAGTGGGTCTTTCATCTCCTCTTTGTTCTCTTCTCTCCTGTAATGTTCGTTCTCAGTAGAAACGGACCGTCTGTCTTTGCTCCTGCAGAAACAGAATCTTCATTCATTCAACCTTTATTTAGACAGATAAGTCACATTGAGCCTAGAAGACCCATTTACAAGTGAGATCTGCTTAGACAGACAAATAGTAATGAAACTGGACACATTAGGAAATGGAGGTGGAAAAATTCCTTTAAAAATCTTTTAGGGCTGGGCGATATGGACCAAAATCCATATCTCGATATTTTTATGTCATATCTCGATATACGATATATATCTCGATATTTTTTCTTTTAAAGTAATAAAAAATATACTGTTGAATCAAATATGTATTTTTGTCTGCCATGCAGACACATTTATTAAACAACTGTTGATGAACATTATAAAAGGCTCAAAAATAACCTACTGGCAAATGTTATCTTCCTCAAATAAAATTATGCTCTTTTTTCCATCATAACAAAACAGAAATCACAGCTGTGCAAAAAAAAAATGTAAACAGAAAAGACCCACAGCAATTATAACAATAGACCAACTTGCTCTAAAGTCAGTTTCTACTGACAGAATTTAAAGTGCTTGTGTACTCCTGTACAACAACCATCATCTTGAACTTTGAGCAAATTATGTAAACAGACTGAATTCAATAAACTTAATTACATACTTTTGCCAGTGCATCTTTTATGTGCAAATGTAAAATAAAAACAAAATGAGAACACAACCAGGCCAACAACTGAACATTTTACAGATTTTGTGCCAGGAAAACTAGTCTGTCAACAGTTTCGGGTTTTAGCGATGCCCTTTGGCAGCTTACAATGTTCCCACTACAACTGAAAATCCTTTCAGAAGGTGAGCTGGTGGCAGGCACACAAAGATATTTCTTGGCCAGGCAGCTCAGTGCAGGATAGGCAAATTCATGTTCCTTCCACCATTTGAGAGGGTCAGCATGACTTTCTACACAAACTGCAAACAGGTAGCTAGAAAGTTCACTTTCTATTGCCTCCCTCTGTGTGAAAGTGGTGCTCGCAGTTGTGTTGTGCTGGAAGAAACTTGCCAGTGATTTCTTCTTTTTTGCTGGGGCTGCTCCTGCCACTGCTGCTTCTTGTAGATCTGCAGATTCATGTGCAGTGGAGGAAGGCAGGTCAGACGAACATCTGTCATGATACCTGAGCAGAGACTCTGCCTCAGAGATAACTTTATGTTTTAGTGCATCCATTTTCTCACTCGGGATGTATTTGGCCTTGAAGCGTGGATCGACAAAAGTAGCAGTGTCCAGTAGGTCACTGGTGGGTGGGTCTGCAAATTTGTTGTTGAGGTAATCCACAATGCTGGTCTTGATGGATGTACAGAGAGCACTCTCCCCCTCTCCAGGTGCCAGAAGACTTGTGTTAAAAAGGTGTCAATGTCAATTTTATTTATATAGCACATAAAAACAACCGAAGTCGACCAAAGTGCTTTACAGTAAAAAAAAAACCGAGTAAAATGCATCTAGTGCCACTAAACATAATAAAGCTATCAGTAAATGCAACAACAATAAAATCTGCTCAAAATTTGATCTCACATTCTGCGAGGATCAAATGCCAAGTAAAAGAGATGAGTCTTAAGTGAAGATTTAAAAGTGTCAACAGTCTGAGCGGTCTTTACTTTCTCAGGTAAACTGTTCCACAGTTTTGGAGCAGCAACCGCAAAAGCCCGATCACCTCTGGATTTCATTCTGGATCTGGGGACATCTAAGAGAAACTGGTTGGTAGACCGGAGTGCTCTTACAGGAGTGTAGATATTAATAAGATCACATAAATATGACGGGGCCAGACCTTTTAAGATTTTAAAAACAAGCAATAAAATCTTAAAATCAATTCGATAGCAGACAGGGAGCCAGTGAAGGGATGCCAGGACAGGGGTTATGTGTTCATATTTTTTAGTTGAAGTTAAAAGACGAGCTGCTGCGTTCTGGACAGATTGTAAACGATGCAAAGATGATTTGTCTAAACCAACATACAGTGAATTACAATAGTCCAAGCGAGAAGTAATAAAAGCGTGAATCACCTTTTCAAGGTCTCTGAAAGAGAGACAAGACTTCACCTTGGCAATGAGTCTTAGCTGGAAGAAACCGGATTTAACTACAGCATTTATCTGTTTGTCTAACTTAAAAGCACTATCAAAAATAACTCCCAGATTCCTGACATTGGAGTGGCTGTATGAAGCCAAGGGGCCAAGAACATTTAGGGTGTTACATTTGCCAAAGCCAAAGGTGTAGCACCGGCCTGACATAAGACAGGGTCACGTAGTCTTCACCTGAAAGAGCATCAGTGAAATCCTGTACAGGTTTCAGGGCATTTCTGAACTGCTTCAAGAACCTCTATGTCAGGGGTCACCAACCTTTTCGAAACTGAGAGCTACTTCGTGGGTACGGAGTCATACAAAGGGCACCAGTTTGATAAACTCTTCGGAAATAGCAAAGCGTAAATTGAAAAAAGTGTATAATAAACATATTTTTAAGAACATATTTTTAAGATAGACATTTTAAATATATACATAAATACAAAAAAAGAATAAAAACTGAATAAAATTTAAATTTAAATGCAGCTTAGTAGTGAGTTGTGCTATTTTTAGAACAGGTCCGGGGGCACCTCAAATTGTCCTTGGGGGCACCCGGGTGCCCGCGGGCACCACGTTGGTGACCCCTGCTCTATGTCTTGCCAGGTAGGACAAGAGGCCTGGTTTTCATGTCAGCAGAAAGCACTTTGGAAAGGGCTCTTTCGTGCTCTCTAGAACCCTATCTATCATTAGCAGCCTTGATCCCCAGCGAGTGGCTGTCTCTGTGAGAGCTGGTGACTTGGATGACCTAGTTGGATTTGCACTTCAGCAGGTCTCTTCTTTTCTTCCAGCTGTAGGAGAAGCTGCTGACAACTTTCTTGCACAGAGAAATGGCTCGGGTGGCACGGGCATCATCCATACCATGTCCTGTAACACACACACAAAGTTACTTTCATTTTTATGTAGGGAAGCAGATCTACCAAAGGCTAATTAAAATCTGCCTCATTTTAGTAGATATGTAGGATATTAAATTACATTTGAAAACTGTTAAAACCTGGGTTTAGTTAAGCTATTCCTGTAAGATCACCAGTAAACGAGTGGACAAGATTTTACTTTATAAATGTGTTAATCTCACACTTTCAATTTAATACAAGTACACAGTTTAGTTTTTGTAACAAAGTGTTCAATTTTGTGGTTTAGTCCAGCTTTCATTTATAACAGTGTAGTGGTCAATCTGAAAATAATTATTTTAAATTGTAATTTAACATTTTGCTAAGCATTACTGGCACGTTTTTTTTTTCTTCTTTTTTTATTTTTTTTTACTTTATTCTTTAAAGTTTGAAGGAAAGATGCACTTTAATCCAGGGTATAGTTTATGGAATGGTTTGGAGGATGACTTTAAAAATATCAGATCTCTGAGTATATTTAAGAGAAAGATTAAAACTAGTTTTTTGAAGATATATACAGTAATCAAGTATAATTTAATTTAAAGAAACTGCTGTTTGAGCTGATGTATTTTTATTTTTTAGTATTACTTTTATTTTATATTATATTTTGTTTTAAATATTTTGAGGATAAAAAGGAGCAGACATAAGATTTATTCTTCTTCTGCTTCTTTTCATTTTGATTTGTGTATTATTTGTGTTTTATTGTAAACATTTTTTGTATTTTAAATGAATGAATAAATGGAATGAAAATCAACTGATTCAAGATTAAAATTTGCACTCACCAATAGCCAGATGAAGTCTGTGTCCAAAACACTGCATCCTCTGCCATTTATTTAGCTGCACCGCCTTCACCACATTAGCTCCGTTGTCAGTGGTTACAGCCACCAGTGCTGCTGGGTTGAGCTTCCAGCTAGTGAGGACATCCTGCAGGGCTTCAGCTATATGCTCTCCTGTGTGGTCTTGGGGGAAATAGCTGGTCTGTAGACATGCACTTTTCAGTTCCCAGTCTTCAATGAAATGTATGGTCACACTCATGTACGGCTCGCAGGTCCTGCTGGACCACATATCGGTGGTCAGTACGAAGTGAGACAGTTTGGAAAGCTGGTTGGTGAGACGCTCTCTAACTTCAGTATACTGTACATTTGTGGAAGAATACCCTGATGCATGCTCAATAATCCAGGTAGAAAAATCCAAAAAAGCTAAGTCTGGTCCTCTGGACATTCAAAAAGCAAAACAAAACAAAGCAAAAAAAACTGTAGAAACGTTTCGTCTTTCGTCCGAAAGACTTCCTCAGTCTGAGAAGCTGAGTTCAGCTCAGTCTTATAAATAGCACCCTCCCACAGTGGATCAACCAGTTGGCTGATGACAGCCGAAACCAGCTGCTCAAATGAGCTAGGAGGACCATCAGCCTGACGATGGATCGTTAGCTTTTTGAATGTCCAGAGGACCAGACTTAGCTTTTTTGGATTTGTGGAAGAACTTCTCTGGCAAAATAATTCCTACTCGGTAACTCGTATCTTCTGTCAAGGAGTTTTAGCAGCTGTACAAAGCCATCTTGTTCCACAGACAGTTGAGAGCGGGACCATGTCTTTAGTGATATGATGCGCCACAGCCTGAGTAATCTTGCGCCACTTCTCACTTTTTCTTTCATAAGGCACTGCACAAGCATATGCGTTTTGTAACGTGGTTGTTTCTGTGCAGGAGGCTGGGAAGAGTTCACAGTTTGAGCTGCAGCGCCAGCACGCAGTTTCACACACTCTTCGTATTCTTTTTTTATGGCGCTGTTTTAAATGGTGGAAAAGATTTGTAGTGCTTGAACTTTTTGTCGCAACTTGTTTTCGGCATTCTCTGCAAAATACGTCTTTCTGCTGCTCATCTGTGGTTTTGAATCCGAACCACCTCTGAGTGAGCCGTTGTGTTTCTTTTTGCTCACCAGCTTTGGTCTCCTCTCCCGTGCTTTCACTCTCACCTTCCATCTTGGCTGTTGTTCACGCACGCTGCGGCTAATCTTCCTACTAGCTTAGCTAGCTGCCTGAGGACGCGTAGAGGAGGAGTCAGTGTCTTCAGAGTGGGAAGGAGGAGAGGTCGTAGGAAGTTCAGCACAGACACAGAATTGGCGGATCGAAAATAATAATTTAAATGCAAAGTTGACCATCTCGATATAAACAATATAGTCTCGTCTTGTATCTCTTTAGAAAAAATCTCGATACTTTAAAAATCTCGATATATCGCCCAGCCCTAAAATCTTTCTTCTTGCCTGAGGGAAAAAAAATGCTAATATTAAAAAAAATACCTGCACAT
>JBBPBX010084475.1:0-15297 GCA_038048925.1 Garcialebias charrua
GAACAGACTAGCTTCTCTTTTTCCACCTCTGACTTGACATCAAACCCTTTGTCAGCAAGGAGTTGTTGGCCAGTTGCTGCTGTAAAACAAAGTATTTATTCATGTTTGACAATAAACAAAACAGTCTTGTGTATAGTTAAACTGTATGCTTATACACATTGATGACAGGATTGCTTTTTTTTTCTGTGACAGCATTTCACCGATGCTCCCAGCAAAACTGTGCGAATAACTTACAGAAACAGAGAAATGGCTGAAATGTTTTTAAAGTCAGACCTCAAATAATGTTAATAAAACATGTTTGTCTTGTGGAAACTACTACTGTATATTTTTTCAACGCAGAAAGAGTTCAAATGATGACAGCTAACAGTGCAGTGGTCTGTTCATTCTTATACAGCTGCATGTTTTATGCTATTTTATTCACCTGTTATTTCTTCAGGGGGGTTGAAGGAAGAATCTCTTTGCATGTCGCAGGTTGAAACAGGTTGAAACTTCAACACAGGCAGTGGACTGAGGAACAGCGAGGTCTCGTAGTAGACCTAGCTAGCTGCTAGCTTAGCAACTGTCCAGTAGCATTCTGCTGCGGGAGGTTGTTCTCTGTTTTGTCTGTTTCCCATATCCAAGATGTAATGTAGGAACGTAATCCACGGAGCTTGGATCACCACCATCCACGGAGCTTGTCACCACCGCGACCGTTGGCAGTAGTATTGACGCGTCACCCCCAGACTTCCGGAAAATTCTGGAAAAATACGAGTGCGCATGCGCGATGACGTCAACTGGTAAAAGGTCTATTGCAGCACTGCGTTGGAACATAGCTGGGAACTGCCACAACAGTTTAGCTTTCTGTGTTAATGTTTCCTGAGTTTTATTTAGGTGATTCTTACACTTAGTGTGTGGATGTGTGTGTGACACGTATCAAATATTCATAAAAATATTAAACAAATCACGTCTATAGGGGAGGCATCATTTATTTAACAGCCAAATATGGGACGATTCATAATAGGCTAACTTTAGCTAATACCTGAATATTTACAAGCCTCCTGTCCTGCTCATACACTGACTGTACTTACCTAATATCTTTTGTCCACACTGAAAGGCTTTTTTCCATCCTGCCAACAACTTCGGGAGCTACGAGCTTTAAATATCCAAATGCATTTTGTTAAAAGACAAAGTTGTTATAATCTTAAGGGGACAGAGATGTTTGTAAAACCACAATTCAGAACTAGTTTGAAGGGACGTTCTACCTCAATCCAGGGAATTAGATTATGGAATGGCTTGGAGAATGAAGTTAAAAATGCCAAGTCAATGTTTACATTTAAGAAAATGATCAAAATGAATTTGTTAAAAAATATATATGAAATGACGTATTGTGTATTGTATTAGTTAGAAAATTAGAAAGAGTTAGTCATTTTGTACTGTTGGTGGAAGATTATTATTGTTTAATCTGATTGTTTGAAAAAAGGGGCAGATATAAGATTTATTCTTCTTTCTGCTACCTTTCATTTTTTTTATTTTGTACATTATCATTTATGGGATTGTCTTGTATTGTGTTCTTTTGTAATGAACAAATTGAATAAACATAAACATAAACTTCCTTCTCCCTTTTTCTGTTTTGCGCCCTGGATAGTTTTTTTTTCTGCCGCTAGTGCACGAGTGAAAAAAATAAATAAAATAAAATAAATAACGCGCCTGTGGGCGCGTGTTCACAGCAACACCTGTGTGTGTAGGGAGAGCAGAGAGATAGGAGGAGGGAGGTGAAGGAACAGGGGGGCGCCTAATCAATGCTGTTCCTGTTATTGTCATTTCATGCAGTTAAAGAAAATGCCTGCTAGAAAAACGTTTTTTTTTTTTTCTAGAGACGGTTTTGACGCCCTCTTAAGTACAGCGCCCCCATGCGGTGCATCCACGGCATAGCGCCCATTTGCGCCACTGACACCACCCATTCACCAGCAACTGCCAATGAGGAGACCAAAAGGAGGAAGATGATCATAAAAGCCAGCCCTGACCTTCAATCAAGGCTGCTGTGCTTAGTGTGCAGTATGCCAACTTTTGGTGGTGCAGCCAAATTGTTTGAGACTGTGTCTTGCTTTGTCTTACTAGTTCTGAAAGACTGTGGCCTGTGTAGCAAAGACACTTTGGTTTGAGATTTTATTCTCATTGTGGAGCCACTTGTGTTAGTTTAATCATTGTTAGTTGGGTTTCTGTATTTTTGTCTGGTTTAGAATTTTCATTCTTGTTTTCAAGCAGCTGAGTCATTGTTCAGGACAAGAAGGTATTCTTGTTGTTTTTATTTAACATGTGTGAAGAACACCAGCTATTGCTGTGTTTCTGTTTAGTATTTTGAAAACTCAGCCTACAATAAATTGTCACTTTTTTTTTCACAAACTTCTGTCATGTCATTTATGTTGCGTCCAAAACGAGCCTGGACGTAACAACCGTCCAACTGTGACCCCTGAGAGATCCAGCTGAAAGACCTGGTGCCACTTTTATTAGAACCTGCAGAGATTTGAACAGCTGATCTGAAGCAAACAGGCGGGTGTTCAACAGAACTGACCACTCATGCTGTGTTTGGTCTTCTTCACCATCCATCCATCCATCCATCATCCATCTTCTGCTTGCATGTCACAGGGGCAGCAGCTTTACCAGGGAGACACAGGCATCAACAGCCACCTGTTCAGCTCTTATAGGAGGACCCCACGGTGTTTGCAGACAAACTGAATATTTAATATGTAATACTTCTGTTTGTAAATTTAATGAAAGAAAAAACTTAAAAAGTTAAGGACAAAATTTAACCAAATAGTTTTCAAGTCTGTAGTTTATTGTAAAAGCAGTTTCAAAGATCACAGTGTAATGTTTTGCAACTTTATCAAGAACCTTGTGCATAACTAAATAATAAAATATATTTTTAATACATCTTTATTGTAAAAATCTATACTAAAATAAAAAAATACATGGGTTTAAAGCATGCAGAGAAGGCAACAAGGTAGGATTATGAATTAGGTTTAAAAATTACAGCTCATGCGGTACTCCATTAGAGCATGACATCTCTTACACAACATTCTGTCAAAGCCTTTAACGTGTTCTTCTTCTAGTGGTGGCTAGTAAATAGCTTGAGGGAACACTACTGCCACCAGGTGGTAAGACGAGTAGGATTCTGGACCCCGCCCACAGAACGAGTACAGAAGTGTAATGGAAACACAACCACACGTGAGCTGATCCGAACTGAACCAATCTGATCCGATCTGCGCCGAGCAAGAGGAAAAGGGGCATTAAACTCCTCCACTTGGGGCAGGACCTCCTCCCCGACCCGGAGAGGAGGGCACTCTACCAGTAACATAATTCATTATATTCTTTACAAACGTCATATCCATATCCATCAAATATTTGATTTTTTTTATCTGCAAGATTATTTATAATATTCATTATTTTCTTCTTTGTCCCTTCCATCAAGAAAAATACTGTTGGAACAACCCGTGATTGTATGATTCTCATTTTTATCTACTTTTGGTATTTTAATTGTGAGACTTGCTGGCTAGCCGACCTCAAAGCCGCCGCGACCAGAGAGGGCTGAACGCAGCACGGACTGAAAAGCCGTCGACAGGTATCGTGTGCAGACCTCGGAGCTGTTGCGACCGAAGGAGGCTGAGCGCCGTGCAAGTACCGGTGTACTGCTGTCGGGAGTTACGAGCTGAGCTAGCATCAGAGATACGTGCTGTGCTAACTGAGCTAACATCCGAGCTGCTGTGACCGGAGGAGGCTGAGCACCGTGTGCGAACCGGAGGACCGCCGCCTGGAGCTTCGAGCTGGGCCTGTCACGATCTGGTGCGGTGTTGGATGAACCCAGAGATGCAGACAGGCAGAACACTCGGAGGCACGAGTTGAAAATTAATAAATCATTTAATGTGTTGTGAACACAAACTCATAACTAAGACAGGGCAGTACTCACGACTCTTAGAGTTAGGATGTGGCACAAGCATGGACACGACACACCAGGTAGATCGACGAATGACCCCACACTCAAACCCACACCCACATAAACTAATATATGCACTGTCATTACCAAAAACCCAAAACACCTGAGAATGCAGCAGTCCAGTAATTACCCAAAACCCAAAACACCTGAGGAATGGCCCACAATCCTGACAGTACCCCCACCCCACAGACGCCCCACGGCGTCCCAAAGAAACCCCCCAAAAGAACAAGGGTGGGCGGAGGGAGGCAACAGGCACCACAAGCCAGTTCAGGAGGACGTCCAGGAGGTCGCCCAGCACCACCCGCCAGAACCGGAGGACGTCCAGGAGACCGCCCATCGCGCTGCGTCACGTCGGGCAGGCAACAGGGAGGCCGTCCATCCAGCAGCGCCACCTCCGGAGGACGTCCAGGAGGCCGCCCATCACCACCTGCCAGGTCCGGAGGACGTCCAGGAGACCGGCCATCACCGGCAGGCACCGCGACCTGGATCTGGTAGCAAACAGGAATTGGCAATGATTAATTCTTCTGCAAGGGAAAAAGACCTGATTTTATGTTGTAGGTCCACACTACTGAGGGCAGCCTGAAGCAGTCTCTCAATCTGCTGGATAACGAGAGTGGCCTCCCGCATCTGTACAACAGCGACCCCTGGGGTTGATGAGTGCTCTGTGCGTTCGTCCTCAGAGTGGGAGCTCACACACTTCTCCTTCCGTGAAGGCTTTGCTGGAGGAGGCATCCTTGGGTCCCCAGCTGCGTGTCGTGCAGGATCCATCTCTGTGTGTCCTGCAGACGTGTGAACTGGGACCACATACCCCCCCTTCAGCGAACGTCTCCCCGGAGACGTCACAGGGCACGAGGCCGGGCACCCCTCCCCCAACGAAATCCCCCTCGGCGCTGTTGACAGCGTGGGAATTGGGGCAGTAGGCGGGGCGGGCAGAAACCCGGAAACGTTCAGCGTCTTCGTTCGCCGCTTCCTCCCGCGGCGACGCGGTGCCGGAGCTGGACTGGACCAGAACGCTTCGGGCTCCGAGTCGTCCTCAGAAACGGACCACAAAGCCAACGCAGGCGAAGGAGGGCAGAAAAAAACCATGTCGGAGCGGTCGCCCCCGCGTCTCCTCCGCGCTCGCTCCTCCAGTAAGAGAGGAGATGGCAGGATTTCCACTCCGGGTCCGCAACTCCAACCGGGTGCCGTCTGAAACCCGCTGACTCGAATGGCGGCTGCTTCCTTCTGAGCTGTAGCCGTCACATTCTGCTCACGAGTGACTTGGATCATCTGTCTGCGGGGGTTCCGGGGTCATTAGGTGGGGTCATTATGTCACGATCTGGTGCGGTGTTGGATGAACCCAGAGATGCAGACAGGCAGAACACTCGGAGGCACGAGTTGAAAATTAATAAATCATTTAATGTGTTGTGAACACAAACTCATAACTAAGACAGGGCAGTACTCACGACTCTTAGAGTTAGGATGTGGCACAAGCATGGACACGACACACCAGGTAGATCGACGAATGACCCCACACTCAAACCCACACCCACATAAACTAATATATGCACTGTCATTACCAAAAACCCAAATCACCTGAGAATGCAGCAGTCCAGTAATTACCCAAACCCCAAAACACCTGAGGAATGGCCCACAATCCTGGGCATCGTGCGCAAACCGGAGGACCGCCGCCTGGAGCTTCGAGCTGGGCTGAGCACCGTGTGCGAACCGGAGGACCGCCGTCTGGAGCTGAGCTAGCATCAGAGCTGCACCTGGAGCTACGCGCTGTGCTAACTGGGCTAACATCGGAGCTGCTGCGACCGGAGGAGGCCGAGCACCGTGCGTGAACCTGAGGTCTGCCGTCTAAGCCGGGCTAGTGAGCCAACCTCTTTGGATAACAGATCTGATTGCTGCAGGCTGCTGAGACCGTGAGTTCTGATCTGATAACTGCTGATCTGGGTGCTGGGCCACAGAGTCAGAGTCAGAGAGTCTTTATTGTCATTTGCACCGCATGTAGTACATGTTATGAAATGAGATTATGTACACAGGGTCCCAATTGTTTATGTTTATGTTTATGTTTATTAAATTTGTTCATTTTTTTACAAAAGAAACACAATACAAGACAATCCCATTAATGATACGTACACAATGTAAAAAAATGAAAGGAAGCAGAAAGAAGAATAAATCTTATTATATCTGCCCCTTTTTTCAAACAATCAGATTAAACAATAATAATATTTCACCAGTAGTACAAAATGACTAACTCTTTCTAATTTTCTAATACTAATACGTAACTAATAATCGATACAAAACACATTAATAATATTTCACCAGTAGTACAAAATGACTAATTCTTTCTAATTTTCTAATACTAATACATAATTAAAAATTGATACAAAGCACATTAATAATCTTCCACCAGTAGTACAAAATGACTAACTCTTTCTAATTTTCTAATACTAATACATTACTAATAAATAATACAATACACATTATGCTAATTCATATATATTTTTTCAACAAATTCCTTTTGATCATTTTTTTAAATGTAAACAGTGACTTGGCATTTTTAACTACATTCTCCAAGCCATTCCATAATCTAATTCCCTGGATTGAGGTAGAACGTCCCTTCAAGCTAGTTCTGAATTGTGGTTTTACAAACATCTCTGTCCCCTTAAGATTATAACAACTTTGTCTTTTAACAAAGTGCATTTGGATATTTAAAGGTAATTTGTTGTTCTGAGCCCTATACATAATTGATAAAATATTATAATCAACCAAATCATGGAACTTCAATAATTTCAGTTGATAAAATAATGTACTGGATGGATGACAGTAATGTTTTCTAGTGATAATTCTTACAGCTCTTTTCTGTAATACAAAAATAGGCTTTGTGATTGTTTTACACGCTTTCCCCCAAACATCAATACAATAGATTAAGTGTGGAACAATGATTGTGTTATACAACAAATACAGAGCTTTATCATTCAATAGGTCTCTGACCTTGTATAGTACTGCAATCGATTTAGCTATTTTTATTCTTACAGAATTTATGTGTTGTTTCCATGTCAGTTTGTCATCAATAATAACACCCAAAAACTTCACCTCACTCACTCTACAAATCTCAACACCCTCAATTTTGAGTGGAACATCAACAGTTTTCTTTTTATTACTGAATATCATGTAATTAGTTTTTTCTAGATTTAATGATAATTTATTGATTTTAAACCAAGTTTGTATTTTGGTAAATTCTGTCTTTATCAATTCCAACATTTGTTCTATATCTTCACCTAAACAGAAAAAAGTGGTATCATCAGCAAAAAGTATACATTTAAGGAGTCCTGACACATTTACCAAGTCATTCACATATAAAATAAATAGCTTTGGTCCAAGCACAGAGCCCTGGGGAACTCCACATGTGATATTACAGAGGTCAGATCTTACATCATTTATTTGTACAAATTGTTTCCTATCTTTCAAATAGCTAGATACCCACTGTAATGCTGGTCCTCTAATACCATATTTGTTCAGTTTTTCAAGGAGAATGGTGTGATCAATAGTATCGAATGCTTTTTTTAAATCAACAAAAATACTGACACAGTATTGTTTTTGATCGACAGCAGTAGTTATTTGTTCCATTAATTCCATGAGAGCCATTGATGTAGAGTTTTTAGCTCTGAACCCATATTGACTATTGCTTAGAATATTTTGTTTGTCTATAAATTGATCTAGTCTGTTCACAAAAAGTTTTTCAAGAATTTTAGAAAACTGTGGTAACAAGGATATAGGTCTATAATTGTTGAACACACATTTATCACCATTTTTAAAAAGAGGAACTACCTTAGCTACTTTCATATTATCTGGAAATATTCCTGTTGAAAATGATAAGTTACATATATATGTAAACGGCTCAATAACATGGCTCATTATATCCTTTACAAACATCATATCCATGTCCACCCAGTCCTTTGATCTCTTGTCTGTAAGATTTTTTACTACTTTCATTATTTCCTCTTCGTTAGTTCCATTTAGAAAAATACTGCTTGTACAGCCTGTAATTGTGTGGCTCACATTATTATTTACTTTTGGTATTTTAGCTGCAAGGCTTGATCCAACATTCACAAAATACTGATTAAATCCATTGACAATTTCATTTTCATCATAAACCTCATCTTTTTCTTTTACAAAATATTTTGAAATACTAGTTTTTGCTTTATGATTCTTCATAACACTATTCATTACTCGCCATGTTGCTTTCATATCACCATTACTTTTATCTAATAATTTACTATAATATTCTTTCTTATGTTTCCTTATAATCCCTACTAATTTATTTTTATACTTTTTATATTTTTCTTCAGCGTTTTGACTTCGCAATTTCAAGAAACACGAATACAAATAATTCTTTTTTTTACAAGCATTTCTCAACCCTTTTGTCATCCATGGTTGGTCAACAATTTTTCTCTTTGTGTAATTTGTTTGTACACAATTTTTTTCATACAGAGTTTCCAAGATATTCATAAACTCATCATATGATCTGTTCACATCATCAACATACACTTTATTCCAGTCTTGTTTATCTAGATCCTCTTTTAATTTTTCCATAACTTTTTTTGATGTGTTTATGATCTTTTTCTTTGCGTTAACTTCTTTTGTGATACTTTGATCATTTTTATAGATTGTGAAAACTGGTAAATGATCACTTAAGTCGGTCGTTAAGATACCACCTATCACCTCTCCGTCTGTTATATTTGTGAAAATATTATCAATTACATCCAACAACAAAATGTGAGAGAAAAACAGTGATAACATCTAGGATATGAACTAAGAAAAACATCCAACTAGAAATACACTAAGCCCTAGAGTAATAGAAAAACATCATTATAAACAGCAGCACGAACATGAGTCTGTATGAGCAGATGGTCACAGATGAACACAGCAACAAGAAAACAGATCAGCATCAGCATGATGTGATATTTCACAGTGATTATTCTTATTATTTATTTATTCATGAGTCTAACAGCCTCAGGGTAGAAGCTGTTCCTCAGTCTAGTGGTTCTACATTTGATGCTCCTCAACCTCCGTCCTGAGGGGAGTGGGACAAAGAGTGTGTGTGCTGGGTGAGTGGGGTCTTTCATGATACAGGTGGCTTTTTTCCTGCATCTCGAAGTGTAAATGTCTGTGATGGTGGGGAGACTGACTCCAACAGCCACAGCCACCATCGTTAGGCCTGTGAGCCTCGTGGAAGGGCCATGTGGTTCAGCAAACAAACCAGAGATCTGCTACCACTAGACTACTAACTCTGTAAGTATGACGAGAAAAGGTGGACAAAAGGCACCAGAGTCGAAGGGAAACAACTCAGCAGAAATGCAAGACTTTAAAATTTCACTAAACTTTATAGGTGAAGAACTAGCAAAATTATCAGCAAAACTGGATTCCCAGGCCAATCTGGTTGATGAAATAAGACAACTGAAAGAACTGATAATTAGCAAAGACAATAAAATAGCTGAACTGGAACGAAAAATAAATGACTTAGAACAATACACAAAGCAAGACAACTTGGTGATCTCAGGACTTGATGTTAGTAAGTGTCGGACATATGCAAGAACTCTTACTAACAAAGACCCAACTGAGAATGCATCTCAGGAAGAACTACAGACTCTGGAGGAGCATGTAGTTACTTTTTTACAGAACAAGAACATTAACATAGAACATAGGGACATTTCGTTCTGTCACACCCTGCCCAGTAAATCACCAAAATTCAAACCGTCAGTAGTCGTCAAGTTCATTAGCAGGAAGTTAAAAAACAATGTAATTATGCAAGCAAAAAAATGCAGGGAACAAAAGTTTACATAAATGAACATCTAACCAAAAAAAATGGAAACATTGCACGTGAAGCAAGGTTGTTAAAAAAACAGAACAAAATAGCATCAACATGGACAAGAAATGGAAACATCTTTATCAAAACACATGAAGGGGCTCAGCCTAAAATGATAAGAGCTGAAGGATCTGGATGAACTCAGGAGATGAAAAATTACAAATCAATGAAACAACTTACACACAAAATGGACATAATATACAGTGAAAGGAAAAAATACATTGGAACATGACAACATACGAAGACACAGAACCTAAAATATATAATGTTGAAGATGTAATTGATGCAAATTTTTTCCTGTAATAAAAGATAGCGAATATTATAATGAAGAGCAGTTTAATGACATCAATATAACAAATAGGGTTCTCTCTATTATTCACTTCAATAGCAGAAGTATAAATGCAAATATATCCAAAATAACAGATTACTTAAAACAGTTAAATAGAACTTTTATGATAATAGCGCTGTCAGAGACATGGCTCAATGATGAAAACCCAAATAATATTCACATCGAAGGGTATGAATTATTTCATATGAACAGAAATAATAAAAGAGGTGGTGGAGTCGCTCTATTTGTTAATAATGAAATCAAATGTAAATTAAACAGTGAAATGTCAATAATTGTTGGTAATATTATGGAAATGATAACAATAGAAATAATAAACAAAAACAATAAAAACATAATAATAAGTTGTGTATATAGATCACCAGGATCAAATATAGAAATATTCACTGATAAAAATCTTGGAGCTATTGGAGAAGAGTTTTAATAAAAAAGTTTTTTTGTGTAGAGACTTTAACATTGATATGGGAAATAAAACAGATTCAAATAACATCAGTATATTTATAAACTCAATGTACAGTTTAAATATGTATCCATTGATATCAAAGCCAACAAGAATTACAACCCATAGTGCCACAATAATTGATAATATTTTCACAAATATAACAAATGGGAACGTGATTGGTGGTATTTTAACGACCGACTTAAGTGATCATTTACCAGTTTTCACAATCTATAAAAATGATCAAAGCATCACAAAAGCAGTCAGAGGTGGTTTCCTATATGGGCAACATGGGCGGTCGCCCAGGGCGGCCTCCAGCAGGGGGCGGCAAAGAAGAAGAAGAAGAGATGCTGCGCCTCGTTTAAAAAAAAAATATTTTACAACTTTTGTTTTTAACAACATATAACACAGAACACCACTACCGTGCTGCTCCTGGGCTGCCCCGCCCTTCATTTATTCATGTCCTCAGTTTATCAGCAGGAGCTGTGGGCAAGTACACCTCCTCCACTTTTACTTTCGTTTTTGTTACGTGCCCGGAGGTGACACTACGTGCGGTCAGTGGGAAGGGAGAAAAAGGAGGGTGGTGCAGAAAAGATAAGAATTAAAAAGAGAGAGGCTCTGGAAACAGACGCAGCTAAATGCAAACATTGACACATGTTTCACTCAAACAGGTGTAGTTTGTAAATGAGAGAGATGAAACAGGTAAGACATGAATCATGATGTTGAACTTTGCTGCAAAACACAGTTCAAGTTAATTATCAAGTCAATGAATTTTGTGGTGTGTGGCATTGTGACATAACATACTGTTTCTGTTATATCATTTAAATAATATTATATGAGTCTGGTGAAGACCTGCACTATATGAAAAGTGCCCTGAGATGTTAGATGATTCAACCCTTTAATGAAACTGGCCTGAATTGATTTGATTGATTTGATTTGATGTTTATTCATTCATTTTAAAAGAACAATACAAAACAGTTTAATCAGATACAAGAATACAAGTAGGATACAATGAAAGGAGCAGAAAGAAGATGAAATCTTATTATATCTGCCCCTTATTTCACAGTTTGTTCAACCAATGATAACCTTCAAACTACATCACAAAATGAATAATTCTACTTAATTTTTCTAACTGTAATATACAAACTACATCACAAAATGAATAGTTCTACTTAATTTTACTAACTGTAATACACAAACTACATCACAAAATGAATAATTCTACTTAATTTATCTAACTGTAATACACAAACTACATCACAAAATGAATAATTCTACTTAATTTTTCTAACTGTAATACACAAACTACATCACAAAATGAATAATTCTACTTAATTTTTCTAACTGTAATACACAAACTACATCACAAAATGAATAATTCTACTTAATTTTTCTAACTGTAATACACAAACTACATCACAAAATGAATAACTCTACTTAATTTTTCTAACTGTAATACACAAACACACTAAGCTACATCATCAGTCAACATAAGTGTAATACACAAACACACTAAGTTACATCATATATAGTTTTTGAGCAAGTCCTTTTTGACCTTTTTCTTAAATGTATACATTGATTTTGCATTTTTAACATCACTCTCCAGAGCATTCCACAATTGGTTGATCATAAGGCTTTGTAAAAAGGGGAGATTTGTGTTGAGTTATGACAATTTTAATAATGTGATTTAGTGTCAGGAGTGATGAGGGGATTGTTCCTGTCAGTATGAAGGAACAGGTGAGCTTTTCTAACTGTGTGTGAACAAACATTAGTTCCAATATAAACACTTTCTAAATGACAGTAGTGACTCATTATATTTTTATCATTCAAAGTAAGATAATAAATACATAAAGCCCACAATGAAAGGGAATAGTATGAACGTAATATTAAATAAGCCTGCATATTTTGCCATTGAAAATATATTAATTGGTTAAGTCAAAATGTGTTTTCCATTTCAAATGTCCTAAATCTTTACAGATTATTGTCCTGAAGCTCAGTAAATGTAGTCCTCTGGACAGATTCTTCTTTGTATCAAAAAGACTTCTTCTGTCTGAGGAGCTGTGACAAACTCAGTCATCATTTCTCCTTGATAGAGAGGAACGATGGTTTGAGAGAGGAGGAAAGGAGGCCATCTTTGTGAAAAGCCTCTATGTTCAACTGTCCACCTCTCACAATGCTTTTATTGCTAGTATCTTACTATTCATATAAAATATTTGATAATGTTCTTGTAGAAACAAATCTTAAATAATGTTCATAATGTGTTAATGTGTCAGGCTTCTTTGTTTGTCTCAGGCTACTGCTTGTTCTGCCATTAACTCTAAAATACTTATTGAATAGTTTGTATATGTAGGTAAAACTAGATGTTGAACAACCCATTAAAATACACCAGAATCACCAAAATGCAGGAAATGGCATCTATTTTATTCAAAAATTTCTGAGAGAGGACCCCCACTGGCAACCTAGCGGCTGGGGGGGTGCTCGCCCAGGGTGCCAAATAGGCTAGGACCACCCCTGAAAGCAGTTACAAAGAAGAAAAAGATCATAAACATGTCACAAAAAGTTTTGGAAAAATTTAAAGAGGATCTAGATAAACAAGACTGGAATGATGTGTATGTTGATGATGCGAACAGAGCATATGATGAGTTTATGAATATCTTGGAAACTCTGTATGAAAAGAATTGTGTGCAAACAAATCATACAAAGAGAAATACGGTTGATCAACCATGGATGACAAAAGGGTTGAGAAATGCTTGTAAAAAAAAATTTTTGTATTCATGTTTCTTGAAATTGCGAACTCAGAACGCTGAAGAAAAATATAAAAAGTAAAAAAATAAATTAGTAGGGATTATAAGGAAACATAAGAAAGAATATTATAGTAAATTATTCTGTTCATAACTTTTATGGACAGAATTTCTAGGCGCAGCCAAGGTGTTGAGAGGATCCGTTTTGGTGGCCTTAGAATCTCTTCTCTGTTTTTTGCAGATGATGTGGTCCTATTGGCTTCATCAGTTCGTGATTTACAACTTTCACTGGAGCGGTTTGCAGCCGAGTGTGATGCGGCCGGGATGAGGATCAGTTCCTCCAAATCCGAGGCCATGGTCTTGAGCCGGAAAAGGGTAGCATGCCCTCTCCGGGTCGGGGAGGAGGTCCTGCCCCAAGTGGAGGAGTTTAAGTATCTCGGGATCTTGTTCACGAATGAGGGAAAACTGGAGCGTGAGATCGATAGGCGGATAGGTGCAGCGTCCGCAGTGAAGCGGGCGCTGTACCGGTCTGTCGTGGTGAAGAGAGAGCTGAGTCAAAAGGCAAAGCTCTCAATTTACCGATCGATCTACGTTCCCACCCTCATCTATGGTCATGAGCTTTGGGTTATGACCGAAAGAACAAGATCTCGGATACAAGCGGCTGAAATGAGTTTTCTCCGCAGGGTGGCTGGACTCTCCCTTAGAGATAGGGTGAGAAGCTCAGTCATCCGGGAGGGACTCGGAGTAGAGCCGCTGCTTCTCCACATCGAGAGGAGCCAGTTGAGGTGGCTCGGGCATCTGGTTAGGATGCCTCCTGGACGCCTCCCTGGTGAGGTGTTCCGGGCATGTCCCACCGGGAGGAGACCCAGAGGAAGACCCAGGACACGCTGGAGGGACTATGTTTCTCGGCTGGCCTGGGAACGCCTTGGGATTCCCCCGGAGGAGCTGCTCCAAGTGGCTGGGGAGAGGGAAGTCTGGGCCTCCCTACTTAGGCTGCTACCCCCGCGACCCGACCCCGGATAAGCGGAAGAAAATGGATGGATGGATAACAAGCAACGTGTGTTTGGTCCTGATTTTATGTCGGCTAATTCTTTTTTTAGCTTTGCACATGTTGAATCCTCCGTGATAATTGGCTTTATACACTCACAATGTATAAAGTAAAACAACATGAACTCACGTAAAATATATAGTTTATAATCTAAAACACTACACACCTCCGATTATGTTTACACAAAGACTTACTCGTCTTCTGGACAGTCTTCCGATGGAAGCTTCCCTGCGTTGTTTTGACGTGGTAGCTGTGGCACTTTCTTCTGTAGATTTTCTTTTAGAATAGTAGGAATAGCATCCGGTTTTAAAAGTCTTCTGAATCTTACTGGTAATCCTAAAGATTCTTTTATACCAGGTCTTTCCTGAAAACAATCGGCAGTGAAATGGTCGCTGCAGACATATGATAATAATAATAATAATAATGAATTCACTTTATAACGCGCTTTTCATTAGTGAAAATCTCAAAGTGCTACACACATTGAATGCTACACACATTCATACACCGGTGGCGGCAGACTACCATGCAAGGTGCTTTCCAGTCCTACCGGGAGCAACTCGGGGTTAAGTGTCTTGCCCAAGGACACAACAACACATGGTGTGGGGAACCGGGATTCGAACCGCCAACCTTCCGATCGGGGGACGACTGCCATTACCACTACACCACGGCCGCCCCACGATCCTTAGTAGGAACCCACCGGTCCTTGTCTGGTCCATTCTTGGCAGTTTCTCATCTTTTGGAAATTTGTGAAGGCTCACTTGTTCACTGCTGATATTAGAACACCCAAATGTGACACAACGTGACGGCATTTTTCAAGTTACACAAATAAAAGAGGCAATCCTTCAGGAAAAGAATCTGTATGGCAAGCAGTTAACACACCAAACGGGCAAGGCTCT
>JBBPBX010084476.1:0-15297 GCA_038048925.1 Garcialebias charrua
GGGAAGGAGGACCAGCGGTGGCCGGGATGAGGACCGGGGAGTTCCCAGAGGCGCAGGAATTGACGTCAGACATGGCGAAGTCGAACGTTGAAATTGAGCGAGGGCGAAAGGTGAAATTGAAAACACGAGACGAGAACTAGACGAGCAGAACACGACTAGACTAGTAACGGGCAAACAGGAAGAGCTGAGGAAAGGGGTGCCTCATATCCAGGTGGACAGTTGATGAGTGATTCGATGCAGCTGTATCCAGGTGGACAGTTGAGTGATTCGATGCAGCTGTGAGTCCTGCCATTGTTGAATTTGCGTCTTCGACTTCATTCCAGGGAATTAGATTATGGAATGGTTTGGAGAATGAAATTAAAAATGCCAAGTCAATGTTAACATTTAAGAAAATGATCAAAACTAAATTGTTAAAAATATATGTATATGAAGTAGCAAAATGTGTATTGTATTACCGGTTGTTATAAAATTAGAAAGAGTTATTCATTTTGTTCTGTTACTGGAAGATTATTATCATTTGAACTGATTGCTTGAAATAAGGGGCAGATATAAGATTTTTTTCTTCTTTCTGCTACCTTTCATGTTTTTATATATATATTGTACGTTATCATTTATGGTATTGTTTTGTATTGTGTTTTTGTTTAAAAAAAAAAAAAAAAAAAAAACAAATTTAATAAACAAACATGTCCCCTTGTGGCCAAATAATGTAACTACACAAACAACTGAAGCTAGACAAATACATTACTACTCCCAGTTTATACAAGATGGTTTTGTTTTATTGCATACTTTCATATTTGACACAACTTTTTGATATTTCTTAAGCCTGTTTGCTTTAAATTAACAAACACAAATATAAAGTATTCACCGGCCTAATAAAGTGTGCACGAAACACGACAACACGCCGAAGATTCTCCGACATCCAGGTCACGATGAATCCAAACTGTTAAGAGGAGGAGCTGGTAGCAGGCCTCTGGCCATGAGACCCTTCCTCCAGGACCCAAGACCCACCTCCAGCTCCACGCCTCTGGCCCCCGGTTCAGATCTCCCTCAGAAGTGGCAACTAAACAAATCAAGGAAACGAACATCGAAGTAGCGAGGGACTACAGATTAGAACGGTCGTACTATTACATCAGTTAAAATTAATAACAGCTAAGCTGAATCGGCCCTCTGGCTTGTAAATTTTTAATTCAAATAAAAAGGTTTTATGTCAGACATTTTGTTTCTGCCAGCTTACGGCCACTAGAGGGAAAAACTGTTCAGACGAGCTGATTTCTTTACTGATGACTTTAAACTTGAATGAGTTCTCATGTGAGAAGTCAAGTTACCTTTCTGAGAAAAACATTTACCACAAATTTCACATGAATATGGTTTCTCACCTGTGTGCGTTCTCATGTGGTTGTTTAAAGCTAACCTTTGGATGAAACGCTTCCCACAGGTCTGACATGAGAAGGGTTTCTCCCCCGTGTGAATTCTCATGTGATTAGTTAAACTAGAGTGTTGATTGAAAGCCTTTTTACAGGTCAGACACAGATACGGTTTCTCACCTGTGTGAACTCTCACATGTGAGATTAAATTACACCTGTGAGCAAAAATTCTCCCACAGGTTGGACATGAGAAGGGTTTCTCCCCCGTGTGAATTCTCATGTGATTAGTTAAACTAGAGTGTTGATTGAAAGCCTTTTTACAGGTCCGACACAGATAAGGCTTCTCACCTGTGTGAACTCTCACATGTGTGATTAAATTACACTTTTGATTAAAAGTTTTCCGGCAGGTCGGACATGACAAAGGTTTCTGACTCGCATGAGATCTCATGTGATTACTCAAGTCATTTTTGCGATTGAAGCATCGGCCACAAATCTTACAAGGAAGCAGGTTTTCACCAGTGTGAACATCTTTGTGGGTCTTCTGGTGTGAAGTGGCCACACCTTCTCCTCTGGTTTGTGGACTTCTCCTGGTGAGTTTCAGGTAGTAATTCCTGCGTCCTTCCTTATCTTGATTTTCAGCCTCAGAAGAGTTCTGACAGAGGAGCTGGTCCATGTTGGAGTCCGGTTCACAGCTCTTCTTTTCCTCAGTCTCTGTCTCCTGCTTCAGTAAGAGCAGTTCTTCCTCCAGTTCCTCTTTAATCTGTACAAGTTCTGGTTCTTCCTGGTCGTCTTCAATCTGTGGAAGTTCTGAATCCTCCCATGAAGGTTCACTTCCCTCCTGGTCATCTTTAATCTGTAGAAATGTAGGTTCCTGCACTGGAGGTTCTGGTTCCACCTGGTCGTCTTCAATCTGTGGAGGTTCTGGTTCCTCCTGGTCCAAATTGGAGTTCCTCTCCTGGTTCCAGAGCTGCTGCTCAGTGAGAACCTCGTTCTTCTTCCAGACCAAACGTTGTGGAAGTTCTGAACAGACACAAAAGAAAATGCTGATCACTGTAAGTAAAGAGAAGCACACGTCAATCATGTGATGAAGCTCAAGATGATTCAGAAAGCACCAAACTCTCAAATTATCAACATTCATCGTAGTTTGAACCTGCGAGCTGTGATGCTGTTTTGCACAGCCAGGTTTTGAAAACTACAGACTATTGTCATGTGCACGGCTCTTGCAAAACTGCATTGTAGGTTGTGCACAGTATTTCTACAAACCGGATTCCAAAAAAGTTTGGACACTAAACAAATTGCCCAGTTCTCACCTCCTTCTACAGGTGTGCAGTGGAGAGCATCCTGTGCTCCAGCATCAACGTGTGGCATGGAGGCTGCACAGTTGCAGAGAGGAAAGCTCTACAGAGAGTGGTGAAGGCTGCACAGAAGTCTGTTGGAGTCAGTCTCCCCACCATCACAGACATTTACACCTCCAGATGCAGGAAAAGAGCCACCTGCATCATGAAAGACCTCACTCACCCAGCACACTCACTCTTTGCCCCACTCCCCTCAGGACGGAGGTTGAGGAGCATCAAATGTAGAACCACTAGACTGAGGAACAGCTTCTACCCTGAGGCTGTTAGACTCATGAATAAATAAATAATAAGAATAAACACTGCAAAATATCACATCATGCTGATGCTGATCTGTTTTCTTGTTGCTGTGTTCATCTGTGACCATCTGCTCATACAGACTCATGTTCGTGCTGCTGTTTGTAATGATGTTTTTCTATTACTCTAGGGCTTAGTGTATTTCTAGTTGGATGTTTTTCTTAGTTCATATCCTAGATGTTATTACTGTTTTTCTCTTACATTTTGTTGTTGGATGTATCTGGGACCCTGTGTACATAATCTCATTTCATCACATGTATCACATGCGGTGCAAATGACAATAAAGACTCTCTGACTCTGAAATTGTGAATAAAAACTGAATGCAATGATGTGGAGATGGCAACATCAAATATTTTATTCAGAATAGAACACAAATCACAGATCAAAAGTTTAAACTGAGAGAATGTATAATTTTAAGGGAAAAATATGTTGTTTCAAAATTTCATGGCATCAACAAATCCCAAAAAAGTTGGGACAAGTCCATTTTTACCACTGTGTGGCATCCCCCCTTCTTCTTACAACACTCAACAGACGTCTGGGGACAGAGGAGACCAGTTTCTCAAGTTTAGAAATAGGAATGCTCTACATTCATGTCTAATACAGGCCTCTAAAGGCTGGTTTATACTTCTTGTCGCACGTCTTTTACCCCCCGCTGAGTGAAAAAAAGTTGTGCAACTTCCGTCTGCACTCCCGCCGAGATCCCCCGGTGACAGCTGTCTTGTACATTGCCCCCAGTCAGCACTGCGAGACACGGAGGATGCGGCTCGGAGCGTGTGATTGGTTCAAAGTTTGTGGGCGTTTTTTGTTTGGATGTAAATATATGGTGTATCACACCGCTACTCTTCCAGAAGCCGGTTTTTGTTTTTGCTTTGACATGGATAGTTTTGAAGAGAAACTCGTCTGTGTGCGCACACACACAAACCGTGCGTCTCTGCTGGGGTGGAGAGAGCTTGGAGACCACACACTTTGCACATTGCCCCCAACACACACACACACACACACCAATACATTTATATTTATATATACTGTATATATCTACGAACACGCGCGTGCACACAGGAGCTAAAGCAAGCACGTGTAAAGTTGACAAAATAAGAGGATTGTGCATGCACGCAGCTTTTAAAACAAAGAAAACTCTGCTGTTATGCGTAAAAATGCGCGTTTAAAGCGAGCGGAGACCCCCCCGCATGGTCCTGAGGAGAGAAACTCGCCGACGTATGCAGTGGGAGGGAAGAGGGAGGGATTGACTATAATGTATCTCCCACGTATTTTCCAAGTATAAACACTCAATGCGGTCGGTAACACACACGCAATTACGTCATCGCTGGGCCGTAGCCCCACATCTTGCATGAAGTATAAACTAAGCTTAACTGTTCAATCGCCTTGGGCCTTCTTTGTCACATCTTCCTCTTTATGATGCGCCAAATATTCTCTATAGGTGAAAGATCTGGACTGCAGGCTGGACATTTCAGTACCGGATCCTTCTCCTACATAGCCATGATGTTGTGATTGCTGCAGAATGTGGTCTGGCATTATCTTGTTGAAAAATGCAGGGTCTTCCCTGAAAGAGATGACGTCTAGATGGAGCATATGTTGTTCTAGAACCTGAACATAGTTCTCTGCATTAATGGTGCCTTTCCAGACATGCAAGCTGCCCATGCCACAAGCGCTCATGCAACCCCATACCATCAGTGATGCAGGCTTCTGAACGGAGCGTTGATAACAACTTGGGCTATCCTTGTCCTCTCTGGTCCGGATGACATGGCGTCCCAGTGTTCCATAAAGAACTTCAAATCGTGACTCATCTGACCACAGAACAGTCTTCCATTTTGCCACACTCCATTTTAAATGACCCCTGGCCCAGTGCAAACGTCTGAGCTTGTGGAGCTTGCTTAGAAATGGCTTCCTCTTTGCACTGTAGAGTTTCAGCTGGCAACGGCGGATGGCACGGTGGATTGTGTTCACTGACAATGCTTTCTGGAAGTATTCCTGAGCCCATTCTGTTATTTCCTTGATAATGGCATTCCTGTTTGAGGTGCAGTGATGTTTAAGGGCCCGGAGATCACGAGCATCCAGTAGAGTTTTACGGCCTTGACCCTTACGCACAGCGATTGTTCCAGATTCTCTGAATCTTTTGATGATGTTATGCACGGTTGATGATGATAACTTAAAGGAGACCACATATAGGTATTTAAATTTTTTATGTTATGTCTGTGTGCTATCTTGACAATATTAATTCATTTTAATACACAAAATAATTCTTAGATAATTAATTATACCCTTTTTAATTCTGCCATTTTTAACTTTCGTTTTGAACGACCGGTTTCTTGAAGTCCACGCCCTTCAACGATCTGTTAACGCCCTCTGTAACAGCCAGTATCTGTAATGTGTTGTTGTTTTAAAATTAGCTCTTTTTTTATTACTCATTTGACTTACTGTTAGTGTTAGCTTAAGATAACTTACCGAAACCCGTCTGAGCGCGCCGCAGTTTGCTGCTCCTTTTAGCATGAGACCACCCGAATCCGAAGCTAATGTTAGCTTGTTCCTCTTCCGGTTTTCGCCAGCTCCGCTCGTTGCACACGGAGATTTTGGGAGTTATCGCTGTTCCAGTCAAGACAACACAAAGTTCACCAAGTGTCTCCCGTTAATTAATCAGTAAGGAGAAGGTTCTCACTGCTGCGAGGCTGAAATGAGGCTGTACAGTTGAAGCTCCGCTCCATCGCGCCAGAAGAGGGTCCCGTCGCAACCGGTCCCTACGCCGGGGGTCCGCTCGTTTAATTTTTGCCGGCTGCGCGTTGGGAGCGATCGCAAATACACTAAAAATTGAACTAAAACATAAAAATAACAATTATACTTTATTTATAAAGCCATTTAAAAAAACCACAGCTGCAACAAAGTGCTGTACACATGAAATTAAGAACATATAAACAAAAGATGAGATGAAATCATGAAAAACAACAGTCATGTGTTTAATACAGAAGTGGGTTGAGCCTAACCAGGGGTTGCTAGGTGAGGGGCTGGACTCAGGTTTGAGGTGATTGGCTACGGCTTGTGACGTCAATAACTGCAGGAAGTGTGAATCCAGGTGTATTTATCAAAAATAAATAAATCTACTTAGAGTAAATAAACCACTGGGTGCATTTTTTTGGCACAAGGACTGTTTTTTTATGAAGTAAATACCCAAAGTTGAGTAAAAAAAACATTAAAAAGTGAATTTTGCATCTGTGGTCCCCTTTAAAAGTCTTTGCTATTTTACGCTGGGTAACACCATTCTGGTATTGCTGCACTATCTTTCTGCGCAACATGGTGGAATTGGTGATCCTCTTACCATCTTGGCTTCTGAGAGACACTGACACTCTGAGAAGCTCTTTTTATACCCAATCATGTTGTCAATTGACCTAATTAGTGTTAATTGGTCTTCCAGCTGTTCGTTATATGCTCAATTTCCTTTTTCCAGCCACTTATTGCTACTTGTCCCAACTTTTTTGGGATTTGTTGACACTGAAATTTTGAATCAACATATTTTTCCTTTAAAATGTTACATTTACTCAGATTAAACTTTTGATCTGTCATCTATGTTCTATTAAGAATAAAATACTGACATTTGCCATCTCCACATCATTGCATTCAGTTTTTATTCACAATTTGTTTAGTGTCCCAACTTTTTGGGAATCCGGTTTGTACAAAAGTATAATCACCATCAAAACTCAAAGATGCGTATCTGAACCTCTGGCATCATTTCAGTAACCAGTGTCATCTGTGGTTCTGCTTTGATAAATGGTTCACTGGAAGCAGCAGGTGTGATGCTGTTCAACTCACAGGTGGAGGTGACAGTTTTTTTCTTCCCCTCACTGGCTTTGTAATGAGGCGCACGCGTTTCTTCCCTCTCCTTGTTCTCCTCCTGCTTTTTTGCTCTTTGTCTGTTTAGCGGAGCAGCTCCTATTTTTACATATCTTCCGAAATGAAAACTACTGTTTTGCATCTGACCAACTGGACTTTCGACGCAAATGACAAAATCTTTTCAACAAAGTGACAGGTCCCGAAGAATCCTCATCTGCTCGGACGACACGCATGCAGCTGGATATATCTCTGGGGAAGTGGATGTGATGTGTCTATTTCTGCTGTCGATCGAGGAAGCCAAAATTGCCAATAATTGGATTTATTATAACAGGTTTCCTGTTTTTGGAATAGTCTGGATCCTGGTTTATCAACGTACAAAAAAGACGGCCACATGTGAAGGTTGGTCCATGCTTTGAGGACTCAGAATCAGCTGACTTACGAGCTAAACAGTAAGTTGGACGTGATTTGAATCGCAGGCCACCTGCAGATTTAGGACTCATTAGCATGAAAACGACCTTGAAGAGGCTCGTAAGCACAGACCAGTAGAATGCACCTTAATCTGAACATTTCAGACTTTGGAAGTATCACTACAGACTAAAGACTGACAAGGAAAAATAGTCTGCCTGAATAAATCATCAATTATGGATTATTTGAATCTGACTCCCCCGGTTGGCCTCGAAACAGGCCAACTTATCAATTTCTCCTGGGTAATGTGTATACTAAGGAAAAGCTTTGTCTATCCCCCCCCCCCCCCTTTTGTGGAGGCTTATCGGAACTGTGTGACTGACCATCATCTTATCAGGACAATGGACTATCTGTTAGTGCTTCATGGACCGCCTCGTCGTAAATGCATATGTAACGTGTTCATAAATGTGCTTGCTGGCAGTTTTTTTAATGTCTTAAATGGTGTCCTGTTAGGACAAGGTGTAAAGGGATCTTTTTTTGTAATGCCACTATCCTCTCCTCATGGCTTTGTCCCTTTTTCTATCTAAAAAACATATTCTGAAAAGAATAAGAAGGCTGCGCTTTATAGCAGCAGCTACGTGCATTCCGTCCATCTTTCGGACGACTGTACGGACATATTCTTGTTGTATCTCGGTGCAATGATAATAAAGCTTATTCTGATTCTGACCACCAATCACGTGCACCAATCACAGGGATTCAGTTCACAGTGATTGTGGGACAAAAAAAAAGATATCTGAAAGTAAAATGCTGCAAGAATCTGTTTGAATACAGAACAAAGAGCCATGGTGTTAGATTTACCAAGGAGGAAAAGAACAGCGAGCAGTAGTGACGGGCCGTTTGAAGCTGAAGCTTCGGGGCACCAAAGAAACAAACCCATAGGTCGGACATGACAAAGGTTTCTGACTCGCATGAGTTCTCATGTGATTACTCAAATTACCGTACTTTAGCAATTGCAGCATCAGCCAAAAATCTTACCAGGAAACAAGTTTTCACCAGTGTGAACATCTTTGTGGGTCTTCTGGTTTGAAGTGGCCACACCTTCTCCTCTGGTTTGTGGACTTCTCCTGGTGAGTTTCAGGTAGTAATTCCTGCGTCCTTCATTATCTTGATTTTCAGCTTCAGAAGAGTTCTGACAGAGGAGCTGGTCCATGTTGGGGTCCGGTTCACAGCTCTTCTTTTCCTCAGTCTCTGTCTCCTGCTTCAGTAAGAGCAGTTCTTCCTCCAGTTCCTCTTTAATCTGTACAAGTTCTGGTTCTTCCTGGTCGTCTTCAATCTGTGGAGGTTCTGAATCCTCCCATGTAGATTCACTTCCCTCCTGGTCATCTTTAATCTGTAGAAATGTAGGTTCCGGCACTGGAGGTTCTGGTTCCACCTGGTCGTCTTCAATCTGTGGAGGTTCTGGTTCCTCCTGGTCCAAATTGGAGTTCCTCTCCTGGTTCCAGAGCTGCTGCTCAGTGAGAACCTCGTTCTTCTTCCAGACCAAACTTTGTGGAAGTTCTGAACAGACACAAAAGAAAATGATGATCACTGTAAGTAAAACGAAGCACACGTCAATCATGTGATGAAGCTCAAGATGATTCAGAAAGAACCAAACTCTCAAATTACCAACGTTCATCGTAGTTTGAACCTGCGAGCTGTGATGCTGTTTTGCACAGCCAGGTTTTGAAAACTACAGACTATTTTCATGTGCACGGCTCTTGCACAACTGCATTGTAGGTTGTGCACAGTATTTCTACAAACCGGATTCCAAAAAAGTTGGGACACTAAACAAATTGTGAATAAAAACTGAATGCAATGACGTGGAGGTGTCAACATCTGCAATGATGCAATGATGTGGAGATGACATTTGCCATCTCCACATCGTTGCATTCAGTTTTTTTTTCACAATTAAATTTAGTGCCCCAACTGTTTTGGAATCTGGTTTGTACAAAAGTATAATCACCATCAAAACCCACAGATGCGTATCTGAACCTCTTGCATCATTTCAGTAACCAGTGTCATCTGTGGTTCTGCTTTGATAAATGGTTCACTGGAAGCAGCAGGTGTGATGCTGTTCAACTCACAAGTGGAGGTGACAGGTTTTTTTTTCCCCCTCACTGGCTTTGTAATGGGGCGCACGCATTTTCTCCTCACCCTGTTCTCTTCTTGCTTTTTTGCCCTCTGTCTGTTTATCGGAGCAGCACCTATTTTTACACATCTTCCAAAATGAAAACTACTGTTTTGCATCTGACCAACTGGACTTTTGACGGAAATGACATAAATATTTTCAACAAAGTGACAGGATCCCGGAGAATCCTCATCTGCTCGGGCGACATGCATGCAGCTGGATATATCTCTGGGGAAGTGGATGTGATAAGTCTATTTCTGCTGTCGATCGAGGAAGCCAAAATTGCCAATAATTGGATTTATTTTAACAGGTTTCCTGTTTTTGGAATAGTCTGGATCCTGGTTTATCAACGTACAAAGAAGACGGCCACATGTGAAGGTTGGTTCATGCTTTGAGGACTCAGAATCAGCTGATTTACGAGCTAAACAGTAAGTTGGATGTGATTTGAATCGCAGGCCACCTGTGACTTTGGGACTCATCAGCATGAAAACGACCTTGAAGAGGCTCGTAAGCACAGACCAGTAGAATGCACCTTAATCTGGACATTTCAGACTTTGGAAGTATCAGTACAGACTAAAGACTGACAAGGAAAAATAGTCTGCCTGAATAAATAATCAATTATGGATTATCTGAATCTGACTCCCTGGTTAGCCTCGAAACAGGCATACTTATCAATTTCTCCTGGGAAATGTGTAAACTAAGGAAAAGCTTTGTCTATCACCCCTCCCCCCCCTTTCTGTGGAGGCTTATCAGAACTGTGCCGGCTGACCATCATCTTATCAGGACAATGGACTATCTGTTAGTGCTTCATGGACCGCCTCGTCGTAAATGCATATGTAACATGTTCATAAATGTGCTTACTGGCAGTTTTTTTAATGTCTTAAATTGTGTGCTGTTAGGACAATGTGTGAAGAGATCTTTTTTTGTAATGCCACTATCCTCTCCTCATGGCTTTGTCCCTTTTTCTATCTAAAAAACATATTCTGAAAAGAATAAGAAGGCTGCGCTTTATAGCAGCAGCTATGTGGACTCCGCCCATCTTTCGGACGACTGTACGGACATATTCTTGTTGTAGTTCGGTGCAATGATAATAAAGCTTATTCTGATTCTGACCACCAATCACGTGCACCAATCACAAGGATTCAGTTCACAGTGATTGTGGGACAAAAAAAGATATCTGAAAGTAAAATGTTGTAAGAATCTGTTTGAATACAGAACAAAGAGCCATGGTGTTAGATTTACCAAGGAGGAAAAGAACAGCGAGCAGTAGTGACAGGCCGTTTGAAGCTGAAGCACCGGGGCACCAAAGAAACAAACCCGCGTTTCAGAAGGTCTGTGACGGAGTTTGGTTCAATTGGGAAAAAAAATCACGTGATCAATGACGTCAGATACTTCAAAGGTGCCGATGTGACGTGCCTGCTGTAGTACCTGATTCAAAGGTTTGGGAAGTTAATCACTGGCTGTGTTTGTGGTGTGCTCTGGTGGCACAATTTGCTCAAAATATACCAAACCAGACAGAAGTGAGACATGGAGCAGCCAGCTTCATGTGTTTTATGTGTTTATCAGTTCAGAAGCACTTTTATCCCAAAGTGAAAAACACTTTCTGTATGTAAGTGACCATCTGATCTCACAGTAATAATAATAATAATAATGAATTCCATTTATAATGCACTTTTCATTAATAAAAATCTCAAAGTGCTACAAAGTGTAACAAAGCAAAGATCAAAATAAAACAAGTGATAAAATCAAATAAAATCAATAATAATATCGACTAAGATCAAAGATAAAATCATGTGGATGCAGATTAGGCTTGCTTAAAAAATAAATAAAATAAAACAAGTGATAAAATCAAGTAAAATCAATAATGATATCAGCTAAGATCAAAGATAAAATCATGTGGAGGCAGAATAGGCTTGCTTAAAAAGAAAGGTCTTTATGCTGCTTTTAAAGTCAACCAGTGACTGTGGAGCTCTCAGGTCGTCAGGGAGGGAGTTCCACAGGCGGGGGGCAGCCACACAGAATGCTCGGTCTCCCATGGTCCTCAATTTGGTCCGAGGAATATGAAGTAAATTACTGTTCTGTGATCGTAGAGACCGGGTGGATGAATATGGTGCAAGAATGTCCTTTAGATAGTCAGGTGAAGTGCCGTGCAAGCATTGATGGGTAATGAGAGCAGTTTTGTACTGAATTCTGTAGGTGACAGGAAGCCAATGGAGGTTATGGAGAATGGGTGTAATATGTTCAAATTTACGAACTCTCAACAGAATCCTTGCTGCACTGTTTTGAATGTATTGAAGTTTCTGAAGGTTTTTGCCAGGGATACCAATAAACAGGGAGTTGCAGTAGTCGAGCCTGGAGGAGACAAAGGCATGGACGAGTTTCTCAGCATCAGGAAAAGTCAGAGATGGGCGAAGTCTGGAGATGTTTTGAAGATGGAAGAAGCAGGTTTTAAACAGATGCTTAAAGTAAACATAAACAGGTTCATTCCATAAAGTCGTGGAGGCAGGAAACCTGCAGCAAGTGTGGCAGTATGTCCTACGGGCTTTGAACGCACCACACGAGTGCCGGGATGTGATTGGGTCTGGGGCTGACTGCCTTTATAAAAAGGGCCAGCCCTCAGTGGTTGACTTCACGTCATCCGCCTTCCGGTTCAGACCTCAGCGTTTGCTGGCTGTGTCGCGCTAGCGTAAATAAATGTGTGCTTAAAGTCGTTATGATCTACTGTTCTCGCGATCGCCTTTACAAGCTTCCTGTTTCCCTCTCCTGTAAAGGTGGAGCTCGGTGGTGAGTAAAGCGCTAGTTTTTCTTTCTGTTCTTTTACACTTTCAGATTTTAATTCTAATATTTATGTTTGTTAGCCGTTGCTGTTTGTCCTTGGCGTTCGTTTGCCTGCTGTCCTGATTGTCCCGACTGGTTTCCGCCCTCCATCTGGGTTGTCCGTCGACTTGTCCCGTTGCTGGTCTGGTGCCCGCTGTTCTGGACGACGTGGGGCGGGCTGTGTCACGCGTCCTGTGGTGCTGATCTGGGCCGACTGATGCTCAGCTCGGACTAATACTCCTGGTGTTGGCTTGAGTGGCGTCTACTACGGGGCAACGGATCCTACCAGGACGGACTCTGGACTGCTGCTGCTTGATTGATCGAGAATCCCACAGGCGGTGATATTACTCCTGGTTTGGTGTACGATTTGTCTGTGGGGCATTCCTTTTCATGTACTACTCTAACTTGCACTTTTGTTGAATGGAGCCATAACTGTCTTTTAAAGTGAGTGTTTTTAACTTAGCATTTTTAATTAAAAACAAACAATTGTGCAACTTAACTGTGGAGCTGTGTAAAAGTGTCTCAAGCCTCATCTGCAACGGGCCTGCATACCTTAAAGGTAACTTTTTATGTGAAATAATTTCAACAAATTTCATTTTTATTCAAATTGTGTTTTTAAACTTCAGTCGCCTATTTTTATCCATACCCGTCCGGCTACATTTTGGCGTTGTCGGTAGGGTCCTTTTGCAGTGTGTGAGGCTGGGACCCTTTCACTGTTTTTTTTTGTATTGTGATCAAGCAGTAAAAATCTTTGTTATGTATGTGCGGTGTGATAAGGACAAACAGCAGCAGTTCATTTGGTCTTTTTAGCTTGTAATTTTTAGTAACAGATAGGGGTGTAACGGTACGCTAAAATCACATTTCGGTTCGGTTCAACTACAAGTAGAGCTTGGTTCGGTTTATTTTCGGTACAAATTATTATTATTATTTTTTTTTTACAAAATAAAGACTTACAAAATGTTTATTTTGAAAATATGCCAAAAATATGTTTGTATTGTATTGTAGTAATAAATAAAAGTGACCCATTTGGATGATATTTTAAATAAACAGCACTCTACAATAAATAAACTATATGAACAATAATAAAAATCTTAATAAATGCAATAACAGTCAGAACCAGAACAATAAGCAGCAACAGACTGTTTACAATCTAACTAATCAAGTTTTTGTTCAGTAGCAGCAGTGTGGCTGTATTTGTCCTCATTACTGTACTCACAACTTCTTCTTGGTGGGACAAGTGGGACTGTGGGAACAGTTCAGAGTTCAGTTCAGTCATCACTTAGCTGCAGGTGGATTTACCTCTGTCACAGACTGGAAATAAAAAACAAAAGAGATTTAAAAAAACAAGTTAATAAGATTATGATTAAAAAAAGATTATTTAGATAATAATAAAACAATACCTCTTGAACAATTGAATCTCTCACTCTTCATGATCATGGAAGGCAGGGCTTTAATCTGGTCCAAGGCTTGTTGTTGACAACATCAGTTAGTTTTTTCATAAAGAGCGGAACTTTTTGAAGTGTTGACATGATGAATGTCTCATAGCGACGCTCAGCAACAAAGCCTGCGCATATAACAACGTTCAGACTTAGATTCGAGATTTAAAAACTCATACAGCTTGTGTTATTGCTTTGGACCGCTCTGATTACCTGATGAAGTAGTTTTAATACAGCTGCTGTTCACTTTCGGATGAAGTAGTTTTAATACAGCTGCTGTTCACGTTCGGATGAAGTAGTTTTAATACAGCTCTTCGGTCACGTTCGGATGATAGTTTCTAGCGCGTTCACGTTTTAGACGTGTTGCTGCTGCAGAGAGCTGCGTCATGCAGCTGCTGCAGAGTCTTCATGAAACAAAGTCCACACAAGCTGCGCGTGCACTCGTCTTCTAACAAGAAAGCTATAACGTTCAAAAACAGGAGACCGCACGAGATGCTAACGGCTAAATGCTGCGCGTGCCACGCGAAAATAGCTCCGTGCTGAAACGCGCCCAGGAAATTTTGTTCCGCGAAGCATATATTCCCGTTAAGAACGTTTAATGAGTGAAAAAATAAACGAAACGGTACTTAGTTGGACCGAACCGAACGTGGTGTACCGAAACGGTTCGGTACACCCATTACAACCGTTACATGCCTAGTAACAGAGAAAGGAGCTACTGTAATTGAGGACCCTGGTTGCTCAATCAAGCGCTGACAATGAGAAGCTGTGTGCAGAGCGTTCACCTTCCACCTCTAACTCCAGTGCTGGGCCGTCTTCAGCTTCTAACTCCCCATGGCCCAAGTAACTGACAGGTTAGTGTTTGTTCCATGCGGTTGTAAGTGTCCTATGTTTAGGGGACGGATGGGGATTAGTGTGAGCGAGTGGGTTGGGGAGCTACAGGCTTGTATGCGGGGCTGGAGTAATTCTCTGCTTTCAGCGCACATTTGTCAGTCTGTTGTGCATGGTGTGTCACTAGCTATTGCTAGCACTTCCAACTACAGATCAACATGCCTCTACTGTAGTGCAGGTCCTGGTTGTGAGTGGTTTTATTACATTGTTAGAGCCAACCTCCTCTGGGCTAGAGAGTGTGTTGGTGATGACCGATATATTAATTATTATTATTTTTTTTTCAAATAGAGATCAGCGTGCCTCTACTGTGGTACAGGTCCTGGTTACAGAGTGGTATTTTTAAGATACACGTTGGCTATTCAGACTAGAGATAAGCAATGCCTCTACTGTGGCGCTGGTTACGGAGTAGTTTTCGAGATTTGGAGTATCATGTCCACTGTATTTCGACCCAGGTGTCACGCTGGATCATCAACGGGGCGTTGATGCAGTTTGTGGGGGTGAATGTGGCAGTATGTCCTGCGGGCTTTGAACGCACCACACGAGTGCCGGGATGTGATTGGGTCTGGGGCTGGCTGCCTGTATAAAAAGGGCCAGCCCTCAGTGGTTGACTTCACGTCATCTGCCTTCCGGTTCAGACCACAGCGTTTGCTGGC
This sequence comes from Garcialebias charrua, assembly GCA_038048925.1. Lineage (NCBI taxonomy): Eukaryota > Metazoa > Chordata > Actinopteri > Cyprinodontiformes > Rivulidae > Garcialebias > Garcialebias charrua. Next base: position 15,220 of record JBBPBX010084476.1, read on the forward strand.
TGTGTCATGCTAGCGTAAATAAATGTGCGCTTAAGGTTGCTATGATCTACTGTTCTCGCGACCGCCTGTACAAGCATC
>JBBPBX010084477.1:0-15297 GCA_038048925.1 Garcialebias charrua
GTACGGAATCCAAATCAAAAATCCAAGATGGCCGACAAAGCAAAACATTAAAAATACTGTAAAATCCAAGATGGCCACCAACGCTACTTTCAAATGGCTTTAAATCAGCCATATTTATTCATAGAGAGCCGAAATTTGGTGAGGTTGTAGCTATGGACATTCTTTATCATGCATTAGGTGAAACGGCCATTTTGATTGAATATGCAAATTAGGTGAAGTGGCCATTTTGGTTCAATCTACAAGGCAGTTAATTGCCTTGCAAAGTAAGTCAATGCATGTATTGTTACCATTTTGGTTTTACAATTTAAGTAGACAAGTTAGCCATTTTGATTTAATAAGCACATTAGGTAAAGCGGCCATTTTGATTGAACATGCAAGTTGGGTGAAGCGGCCATTTTGGCATTCACACATGCATTTTCTCAGGAAATGCAATCTAGTTGTGTGAATGCCACATAGGCATTCACACTATAGTGATTGTGTTTATATTTATTATTATTATTAAACTTATTCCGGTTACTATCCTGATTCCGTACGTTTTTTGGCACGCTACTCCTCCTACAGTTTTTGTGCTATTGCAACAATTCATATATCAAAATGTTCAGCTCATTTAGGACATGGGTGCTATGACTTTTGGTATTGGTGCAACTTTAGCTTTTTGAATTATTTAGCCTTTTCGGCCATTTTTTTCCCATTGAAAATGAATGGAGCTCATTTTACATCCTTGATATCTTTGGAACTCATTACAATATTTCACTACTCCTTTCACATTTAGGACCAGCTCAGCTTCCTTCAGCTACCTTGTACATTTTTAAAAAAATATTTCAGCTACTTTCAGCTAATTTTAGCTGTTTTTTCAACTGCTTTGCACTCTTTTCAGCTTTATGCAGCTTACTTCAACATTTTTGTACTTCTACTGACTTATTTCTGCTAATTTCAGATCATTATGCTCCTTTCAGATAATTTTTGAAAGATTGGGATATTTTAGCTATTTTAGCTACTATTTAGCTGTTTTATGATAATTTCAGCTTTTTCAGCTATTTCAACAATTTTTTTTAATCAATCCAACTTTTTTCAGCCTAATTCAGCAAAACCATGCTCTACCAACTTCCTTCTGGTAATTTAAGATTGTTTCTGCTTGTTTTAGCTGTTGTTCAGCTGTTTTTGGCCAATTTCAGCTTTATTCATATATTTTCAACTTTATTTTGCTTATTTCTACTTATTTCAGATTTTTTTCAATTTCAGATTGTTTCAGATACTTCATATTCTGCTGCTTTGTGCTTATTTCTGCTAGTTTCAGCTTCTTCTGCTATTTTAGCTACTATTAAGCTGTTTTTATGCTAATTTAGGCTTGTTTCAACACATTCCACATTATTTGAACTCATTTCAACTTTTTCCAGCCAAATTCTGCAAAAATGTACTCTCTCTACTAAGTTCTAAGACATTTAAGCTTCTTTCTGCTATTTCAGATAATATTCAGCTGTTTTTGCTATCTTAAGCTTTTTTCAGATAATTTCAACTTTATTTTGCTTATTTCTGCTTAGTTCAGATTTTTTCAGATTTCAGATAGTTTCAGATATTTTAGATTATTCAGATTATGCTGCTTTGTGCTTATTTCTGCTAGTTTCAGCTTCTTCTGCTATTTTAGCTACTATTAAGCTGTTTTTATGCTAATTTAGGCTTGTTTCAAGAAATTCCACATTATTTGAACTCATTTCAACTTTTTCCATCCTAATTCTGCAAAACTGCACTCTCTCTACTAATTTCTAACACAGTTAAGCTTATTTCTGCTATTTCAGATAATATTCAGCTGTTTTTGCTATCTTTAGCTTTTTTCAGATAATTTCAACTTTTTTTGCTTATTTCAGATTATTTCAGATTTCAGATTGTTTAAGATGTTTCAGATTATTCCCAATTAAGCTCTTACTAATTCCTGCTGCTAATTTAAGCTTATTTCTGCTATTTTAGATAATATTCAGCTGTTTTTGACCAATTTCAGCTGATGGCTGCCAACGCTACTTTCAAATGGTTATAACTCGACCATCTTTATACATAGAGAGCTGAAATTTGGTGAGGTTGTAGCTGAGGACATTATCTATCATGTATAGAATCCAAAAAAAAATCCAAGATGGCCGACAATGCAAAAAAGTAAAAATACTATAAAATGGTCAATTTTAGTGATATTGAGCTGAAACTTGGTGTAGTGATAGCTGAGAATGTTTCCTATCAAATGCTATATCAAAATCAAAAATCCAAGATGGCCGCCAACGCTACTTTCAAATGGCTTTAACTCAGCCATCATTATACATAGAGAGTCGAAATTTGGTGAGGTAGTAGCTGAGGACATTATCTATCATGTACGGAATCCAAATCAAAAATCCAAGATGGCCGACAAAGTAAAACATTAAAAAACTGTAAAAATTCAAGATGGCCGCCAACGCTACATTCAAATGGCTTTAACTCAGCCATCTTTATTCATAGAGAGCTGAAATTTGGTGAGGTTGTAGCTAAGGGAATCCTCTATCATGTACGGAATCCAAATCAAAAATCCAAGATGGCAGACAAAGCAAAACATTAAAAATACTGTAAAATCCAAGATGGCCACCAACGCTACTTTCAAATGGCTTTAACTCAGCCATCATTATACATAGAGAGCCGAAATTTGGTGAGGTTGTAGCTGAGGGAATCCTCTATCATGTACGGAATCCAAATCAAAAATCCAAGATGGCCGACAAAGCAAAACATTAAAAATACTGTAAAATCCAAGATGGCCACCAACGCTACTTTCAAATGGCTTTAAATCAGCCATATTTATTCATAGAGAGCCGAAATTTGGTGAGGTTGTAGCTATGGACATTCTTTATCATGCATTAGGTGAAACGGCCATTTTGATTGAATATGCAAATTAGGTGAAGTGGCCATTTTGGTTCAATATACAAGGCAGTTAATTGCCTTGCGAAGTAAGTCAATGCATGTATTGTTACCATTTTGGTTCTACAATTTAAGTAGACAAGTTAGCCATTTTGATTTAATAAGCACATTAGGTAAAGCGGCCATTTTGATTAAACATTCAAGTCAAAACGGCCATTTTGGCATTCACACATGCATTTTCTCAGGAAATGCAATCTAGTTGTGTGAATGCCAACAAGGCATTCACACTATAGAGATTGTGTTTATATTTATTTATAGATGTTACTATCTTCATTCCGTACGTTTTTTGGCATGTAACTACTCGCACAGTTTTGGTGCCATTTCAACAATTCATATATCAAAATGTCCAGCTCGTTCAGGACAATCCGGCTATGACTTTTGGTAATGCTGCAACTTTAGCTTTTTGAATTATTTAGCCTTTTCGGCCATTTTTTTCCCATTGAAAATGAATGGAGCTAAAATGAAATGGCATGTTGGGGGCTTTATCATATCCTAAATCTCACCAAATTTGGCAGACTCATCACTCAGACATGGGGGAGTAAAAAATGATCAAAACCTCACGTTTTCATATATGCTGAAGGGGCGTGGCCTGGCCTCAAAATTAGGCATCTCGCCATGAAAAACGAAACACTAATAGCACCTACACGAAAACCGTCTAATACATCAAACCTTCAGTGATTGACCCACAACCGGTCCCTTACAATACTGAATGGTCAAATCATGACATTAATTAAGCCACGCCCCCTCACAACAGGAAGTGTACAGTTATACATTGAACGTCCCGATCGGACACCTGTTACCTAATCAGCGGGACGGTCTGTCCAGTGACCGAAGACATGTTGCTGTAACAAGCTTTCCAACACTGACCGTTTTGGGTGGAGCATGTGGGCGTGGCGATGTGGCGAATCAGCCGTCACGCCGTCACAAACGAAACACTAATAGCACCTACACGAAAACAGTCTAATACATCAAACCTTCAGTGATTGACCCACATCCGGTCCCCTGCAATACTGAATGGTCAAATCATGACAATAATTAAGCCACGCCCCCTCACAACAGGAAGTGTACAGTTGTACATTGAACATCCCGATCGGACACCTGTTACCTAATCAGCGTGACGGTCTGTCCAGTGACCGAAGACATGTTGCTGTAACAAGCTTTCCACGACTGGTTGTTTTGGGTGGAGCATGTGGGCGTGGCGATGTGGCGAATCAGACGTAACGCCGTCACAATACGTTTGGCCTTTTGGGAGCTTTATCATATCCCAAAACTCACCAAATTTGGCAGACTCGTCAGGACTGGTGAACGATTACATATTTTGGGGGCGTGGCCAAAATTGCAACAGAAAGGGCTCAAGAGCGCCACCTAGAATATTTCAAACTACCCTCCGCATTGGCCTTAGTTTCACGTAGGATCATGAAATTTGGTACACCTCCCCGATTCACCAAGGCGCACAGAAAACCCTCTGGCACCAACGTTGTACGATGAAAGGAAAGGCGACCTTTTCGGCCATTTTTATCCCATTGAAAATGAATGGAGCTAAAATGAAATAGCATTTTGGGGGCTTTTTCATATCCCAAAACTCACCAAAATTGGCAGACTCATCAGGACTGGTGAACAATTACATATTTTGGGGGCGTGACCAAAATTTCAAAAGAAACGGCTCAAGAGCGCCACCTAGAAAATTTCAAACTACCTTCCGCATTGGCCTTAGTTTCACGTAGGATCATGAAATTTGGTACACTTGTCCAATTCACCAAGACGCACAGAAAACCCTCTGGCGTCAACGTTGTACGATAAATGGGAAGGCGGCCATTTTGGAATGTGGACCAAATTGGGTGCGTGCATTGGGTGCCGAACGGGTACGGGAAAGGCACGAGAGTGTTTCAGGGTGGACCAGCTGGACTTCCCGCGGTCGCCGCGAGAAGGGCGGAGCGGCGCTAAGGCATTCACACGTGCATTTTCGCAGGAAATGCGGTTTTTCTAGTTGTGTGAATGCCACATAGGCATTCACACTATAGTGATTGTGTTTATATTTATTGATAATCTTAGATGTTACTATCCTGATTCCGTACGTTTTTCGGCACGCTACTCCTCCTACAGTTTTTGTGCTATTTCAACAATTCATATATCAAAATGTTCAGCTCATTGAGGACACTCCGGCTATGACTTTTGGTATTGATGCAACTTCAGCTTTTTGAAATATTCAGCTTTTTCGGCCACTTTTTTCCCATTGAAAATGAATGGAGCTCATTTTACATCCTTGATATCTTTGGAACTCATTACAATATTTCACTACTTTTTTCACATTTTGGACCAGCTCGGCTTCCTTCAGCTACCTTGTACATTTAAAAAAAATATTTCAGCTACTTTCAGCTGATTTCAGCTGTTTCTTGAACTATGTTGCACTCTTTTCAGCCTAATGCAGCTTACTTCAACATTTTTGTACATCTACTGACTTATTTCTGCTAATTTCAGATCATTATGCTCCTTTCAGCAAATTTTTCAAAGATTAACATATTTTTGCTACTTTAGCTACTATTTAGCTGTTTTATGCAAATTTCAGCTTTTTCAGCTATTTCAACAATTTTTTAAAATCAATCCAACTTTTTTCAGCCTAATTCAGCAAAACCATGCTCTACCAACTTCCTTCTGGTAATTTCAGATTATTTCTGCTTATTTTAGCTACTATTTAGCTGTTTTATGCAAATTTCAGCTTTTTCAGCTATTTCAACAATTTTTTTTAATCAATCCAACTTTTTTCAGCCTAATTCAGCAAAACCATGCTCTACCAACTTCCTTCTGGTAATTTAAGATTGTTTCTGCTTGTTTTAGCTGTTGTTCAGCTGTTTTTGGCCAATTTCAGCTTTATTCAGATATTTTCAACTTTATTTTGCTTATTTCTACTTATTTCAGATTTTTTTCAATTTCAGATTGTTTCAGATACTTCATATTATGCTGCTTTGTGCTTATTTCTGCTAGTTTCAGCTTCTTCTGCTATTTTAGCTACTATTAAGCTGTTTTTATGCTAATTTAGGCTTGTTTCAACAAATTTTACATTATTTGAACTCATTTCAACTTTTTCCAGCATAATTCTGCAAAACTGTACTCTCTCTACTAATTTCTAAGACTTTTAAGCTTCTTTCTGCTATTTCAGATAATATTCAGCTGTTTTTGCTATCTTAAGCTTTTTTCAGATAATTTCAACTTTATTTTGCTTATTTCTGCTTAGTTCAGATTTTTTCAGATTTCAGATTGTTTCAGATATTTCAGATTATTCACAATTATGCTATTTCTAATTACTTCAGATAATTTAAGCTTATTTCTGCTATTTTAGATAATATTCAGCTGTTTATGCTATCTTTAGCTTTTTTCAGATAGTTTCCACTTTTTTTTGCTTATTTCAGATTATTTCAGATTTCAGATTGTTTAAGATGTTTCAGATTATTCCCAATTAAGCTCGTACTAAATCCTGCTGCTAATTTAAGCTTATTTCTGCTATTTTAGATAATATTCAGCTGTTTTTGACCAATTTCAGCTGATGGCCGCCAACGCTACTTTCAAATGGTTATAACTCGACCATCTTTATACATAGAGAGCTGAAATTTGGTGAGGTTGTAGCTGAGGACATTATCTATCATGTACGGAATCCAAAAAAAAATCCAAGATGGCCGACAATGCAAAAAAGTAAAAATACCATAAAATGGTCAATTTTAGTGATATTGAGCTGAAACTTGGTGTAGTGATAGCTGAGAATGTTTCCTATCAAATGCAATATCAAAATCAAAAATCCAAGATGGCCGCCAACGCTACTTTCAAATGGCTTTAACTCAGCCATCATTATACACAGAGAGTCGAAATTTGGTGAGGTTGTAGCTGAGGACATTATCTATCATGTACGGAATCCAAATCAAAAATCCAAGATGGCCGACAAAGTAAAACATTAAAAAACTGTAAAAATCCAAGATGGCCGCCAACGCTACATTCAAATGGCTTTAACTCAGCCATCTTTATTCATAGAGAGCTGAAATTTGGTGAGGTTGTAGCTGAGGGAATCCTCTATCATGTACGGAATCCAAATCAAAAATCCAAGATGGCAGACAAAGCAAAACATTAAAAATACTGTAAAATCCAAGATGGCCACCAACGCTACTTTCAAATGGCTTTAACTCAGCCATCATTATACATAGAGAGCCGAAATTTGGTGAGGTTGTAGCTGAGGGAATCCTCTATCATGTACGGAATCCAAATCAAAAATCCAAGATGGCCGACAAAGCAAAACATTAAAAATACTGTAAAATCCAAGATGGCCACCAACGCTACTTTCAAATGGCTTTAAATCAGCCATATTTATTCATAGAGAGCCGAAATTTGGTGAGGTTGTAGCTATGGACATTCTTTATCATGCATTAGGTGAAACGGCCATTTTGATTGAATATGCAAATTAGGTGAAGTGGCCATTTTGGTTCAATATACAAGGCAGTTAATTGCCTTGCGAAGTAAGTCAATGCATGTATTGTTACCATTTTGGTTCTACAATTTAAGTAGACAAGTTAGCCATTTTGATTTAATAAGCACATTAGGTAAAGCGGCCATTTTGATTGAACATGCAAGTTGGGTGAAGCGGCCATTTTGGCATTCACACATGCATTTTCTCAGGAAATGCAATCTAGTTGTGTGAATGCCAACAAGGCATTCACACTATAGAGATTGTGTTTATATTTATTATTATCTACAGTTTATAGATGTTACTATCTTCATTCCGTACGTTTTTTGGCATGTAACTACTCGCACAGTTTTGGTGCGATTTCAACAATTCATATATCAAAATGTTCAGCTCATTTAGGACAATCCGGCTATGACTTTTGGTAATGCTGCAACTTTAGCTTTTTGAGATATTCAGCCTTTTCGGCCATCTTTTTCCCATTGAAAATGAATGGAGCTAAAATGAAATGGCCGTTTGGGAGCTTTATCATATCCTAAATCTTACCAAATTTGGCAGACTCATCACTCAGACATGGGGGAGTAAAAAATGATCAAAACCTCATGTTTTCATATATGATGAAGGGGCGTGGCCTGGCCTCAAAGTTAGGTATCTCGCCATGAAAAACGAAACACTAATAGCACCTACACGAAAACTGTCTAATACATCAAACCTTCAGTGATTGACCCACAACCAGTCCCCTGCAATACTGAATGGTCAAATCATGACATTAATTAAGCCACGCCCCCTCACAACAGGAAGTGTACAGTTGTACATTGAACGTCCCGATCGGACACCTGTTACCTAATCAGCGTGACGGTCTGTCCAGTGACCAAAGACATGTTGCTGTAACAAGCTTTCCAACACTGACCGTTTTGGGTGGAGCATGTGGGCGTGGCAATATGGCGAATCAGACGTAACGCCATCACAAACGAAACACTAATAGCACCTACACGAAAACTGTCTAATACATCAAACCTTCAGTGATTGACCCACATCCGGTCCCCTGCAATACTGAATGGTCAAATCATGACAATAATTAAGCCACGCCCCCTCACAACAGGAAGTGTACAGTTGTACATTGAACATCCCGATCGGACACCTGTTACCTAATCAGCGTGACGGTCTGTCCAGTGACCGAAGACATGTTGCTGTAACAAGCTTTCCACGACTGGTTGTTTTGGGTGGAGCATGTGGGCGTGGCGATGTGGCGAATCAGACGTAACGCCGTCACAATACGTTTGGCCTTTTGGGAGCTTTATCATATCCCAAAACTCACCAAATTTGGCAGACTCGTCAGGACTGGTGAAAAATTACATATTTTGGGGGCGTGGCCAAAATTGCAACAGAAAGGGCTCAAGAGCGCCACCTAGAATATTTCAAATTACCCTCCGCATTGGCCTTAGTTTCACGTAGGATCATGAAATTTGGTACACCTCCCCGATTCACCAAGGCGCACAGAAAACCCTCTGGCACCAACGTTGTACGATGAAAGGAAAGGCGACCTTTTCGGCCATTTTTATCCCATTGAAAATGAATGGAGCTAAAATGAAATAGCATTTTGGGGGCTTTTTCATATCCCAAAACTCACCAAAATTGGCAGACTCATCAGGACTGGTGAACAATTACATATTTTGGGGGCGTGACCAAAATTTCAAAAGAAACGGCTCAAGAGCGCCACCTAGAAAATTTCAAACTACCCTCCGCATTGGCCTTAGTTTCACGTAGGATCATGAAATTTGGTACACTTGTCCAATTCACCAAGACGCACAGAAAACCCTCTGGCATCAACGTTGTACGATAAATGGGAAGGCGGCCATTTTGGAATGTGGACCAAATTGAGTGCACGCACTGGGTGCCGAACGGGTACGGGAAAGGCACGAGAGTGTTTCGGGGTGGACCAGCTCGACTTCCCGCGGTCGCCGCGAGAAGGGCGGAGCGGCGCTAAGGCATTCACACGTGCATTTTCGTAGGAAATGCGGTTTTTCTAGTTGTGTGAATGCCAACAAGGCATTCACACTATAGAGATTGTGTTTATATTTATTGTGTGAATGCCAACAAGGCATTCACACTATAGAGATTGTGTTTATATTTATTATTGTGTGAATGCCAACAAGGCATTCACACTATAGAGATTGTGTTTATATTTGTGTGAATGCCAACAAGGCATTCACACTATAGAGATTGTGTTTATATTTATTATTATTATTCTTTATAGATGTTACTATCTTCCATCCGTACGTTTTTTGGCGTCCTACTCCTCCTAGAGTATTTGTGCCATTTCAACGATTCATATATCAAAATGTTCAGCTCGTTCAGGACAATCCAGCTATGACTTTTGGTAATGCTGCAAGTTGCGCTTTTTGAAATATTAAGCCTTTTCGGCCATCTTTTTCCCATTGAAAATGAATTGAGCTAAAATGAAATGGCCGTTTGGGGGCTTTATCATATCCTAATTCTCACCAAATTTGGCAGACTCATCACTCAGACATGGGGGAGTAAAAAATTATCAAAACCTCGCGTTTTCATATATGCTGAAGGGGCGTGGCCTGGCCTCAAAGTTAGGCATCTCGCCATGAAAAACGAAACACTAATAGCACCTACACGAAAACCGTCTAATACATCAAACCTTCAGTGATTGACCCACAACCGGTCCCCTACAATACTGAATGGTCAAATCATGACATTAATTAAGCCACGCCCCCTCACAACAGGAAGTGTACAGTTATACATTGAACGTCCCGATCGGACACCTGTTACCTAATCAGCGGGACGGTCTGTCCAGTGACCGAAGACATGTTGCTGTAACAAGCTTTCCAACACTGACCGTTTTGGGTGGAGCATGTGGGCGTGGCGATGTGGCGAATCAGCCGTCACGCCGTCACAAACGAAACACTAATAGCACCTACACGAAAACAGTCTAATACATCAAACCTTCAGTGATTGACCCACATCCGGTCCCCTGCAATACTGAATGGTCAAATCATGACAATAATTAAGCCACGCCCCCTCACAACAGGAAGTGTACAGTTGTACATTGAACATCCCGATCGGACACCTGTTACCTAATCAGCGTGACGGTCTGTCCAGTGACCGAAGACATGTTGCTGTAACAAGCTTTCCACGACTGGTTGTTTTGGGTGGAGCATGTGGGCGTGGCGATGTGGCGAATCAGACGTAACGCCGTCACAATACGTTTGGCCTTTTGGGAGCTTTATCATATCCCAAAACTCACCAAATTTGGCAGACTCGTCAGGACTGGTGAAAAATTACATATTTTGGGGGCGTGGCCAAAATTGCAACAGAAAGGGCTCAAGAGCGCCACCTAGAAAATTTCAAACTACCCTCCGCATTGGCCTTAGTTTCACGTAGGATCATGAAATTTGGTACACTTGTCCAATTCACCAAGACGCACAGAAAACCCTCTGGCGTCAACGTTGTACGATAAATGGGAAGGCGGCCATTTTGGAATGTGGACCAAATTGAGTGCACGCACTGGGTGCCGAACGGGTACGGGAAAGGCACGAGAGCGTTTCGGGGTGGACCAGCTCGACTTCCCGCGGTCGCCGCGAGAAGGGCGGAGCGGCGCTAAGGCATTCACACGTGCATTTTCGCAGGAAATGCGGTTTTTCTAGTTATTATTATTCTTTATAGATGTTACTATCTTCCATCCGTACGTTTTTTGGCTCCTACTCCTCCTAGAGTTTTTGTGCCATTTCAACGATTCATATATCAAAATGTTCAGCTCATTCAGGACATGATGGCTATGACTTTTGGTATTGGTGCAACTTTAGCTTTTTGAAATATTCAGCCTTTTCGGCCATTTTTTTCCCATTGAAAATGAATGGAGCTCAAATGAACTCAATGAGCTCATTTTGCATCCTTGATATCTTTGGAACTCATTACAATATTTCACTACTCCTTTCACATTTTGGACCAACTCAGCTTCCTTCAGCTACCTTGTACATTTAAAAAAAATATTTCAGCTACTTTCAGCTACTTTCAGCTGTTTCTTCAACAACTTTGCAATCTTTTCAGCTTAATGCAGCTTACTTCAACATTGTTGTACTTCTACTGACTTATTTATGCTAATTTCAGATTGTTTTGCTCCTTTCAGCTAATTTTTGAAAGATTAAGATATTTTTGCTATTTTAGCTACTATTTAGCTGTTTATGCAAATTTCAGCTTTTTCAACAATTTTTTTTAATCAATCCAACTTTTTTCAGCCTAATTCAGCAAAACCATGTTCTACCAATTTCTTTCTGGTAATTTAAGATTATTTCTGCTTGTTTTAGCTGTTGTTCAGCTGTTTTTGACCAATTTCAGCTGATGGCTGCCAACGCTACTATCAAATGGCTTTAACTCGACCATCGTTATACATAGAGAGCTGAAATTTGGTGAGGTTGTAGCTGAGGACATTGTCTATCATGTACAGAATCCAAATCAAAAATCCAAGATGGCCGACAAAGCAAAAAAGTAAAAACACTATAAAATGGTCAATTTTAGTCATATTGAGCTCAAACTTGGTGTAGTGATAGCTGAGAATGTTTCCTATCAAATGCTATATCAAAATCAAAAATCCAAGATGGCCGCCAACGCTACTTTCAAATGGCTTTAACTCAGCCATCTTTATACATAGAAAGCCGAAATTTGGTGAGGTTGTAGCTAAGGACATTGTCTATCATGTACGGAATCCAAATCAAAAATCCAAGATGGCCGACAAAGCAAAAAAGTAAAAAACTATAAAATGGTCAATTTTTGTTATATTGAGAGCCGAAATTTGGTGAGGTTGTAGCTATAAACATTCTCTATCATGCTTTAGGTGAAGCGGCTATTTTGATTGAACATGCAAGTTGGGTGAAGCGGCCATTTTGGCATTCACACATGCATTTTCTCAGGAAATGCAATCTAGTTGTGTGAATGCCACATAGGCATTCACACTATAGTGATTCTGTTTATATTTATTATTAGATAATCTTAGATGTTACTATCCTGATTCCGTACGTTTTTTGGCACGCTACTCCTCCTACAGTTTTTGTGCTATTTTAACAATCCATATATCAAAACGTTCAGCTCGATTAGGACAATCCGGCTATGACTTTTGGTATTGGTGCAACTTTAGCTTTTTGAATTATTTAGCCTTTTCGGCCATTTTCTTCCCCATTGAAAATGAATGGAGCTAATTTTTCATCCTTGATATCTTTGGAACTCTTTAGAATATTTCACTACTCCTTTCACATTTTGGACCAGCTTAGCTTCCTTCAGCTACCTTGTACATTTTTAAAAAAATATTTCAGCTACTTTCAGCTAATTTCAGCTGTTTTTTCAACTGCTTTGCACTCTTTTCAGCTTTATGCAGCTTACTTCAACATTTTTGTACTTCTACTGACTTATTTCTGCTAATTTCAGATCATTATGCTCCTTTCAGATAATTTTTGAAAGATTAAGATATTTTAGCTATTTTAGCTACTATTTAGCTGTTTTATGATAATTTCAGCTTTTTCAGCTATTTCAACAATTTTTTTTAATCAATCCAACTTTTTTCAGCCTAATTCAGCAAAACCATGCTCTACCAACTTCCTTCTGGTAATTTAAGATTGTTTCTGCTTGTTTTAGCTGTTGTTCAGCTGTTTTTGGCCAATTTCAGCTTTATTCATATATTTTCAACTTTATTTTGCTTATTTCTACTTATTTCAGATTTTTTTCAATTTCAGATTGTTTCAGATACTTCATATTCTGCTGCTTTGTGCTTATTTCTGCTAGTTTCAGCTTCTTCTGCTATTTTAGCTACTATTAAGCTGTTTTTATGCTAATTTAGGCTTGTTTCAACACATTCCACATTATTTGAACTCATTTCAACTTTTTCCAGCCAAATTCTGCAAAAATGTACTCTATCTACTAATTTCTAAGACATTTAAGCTTCGTTCTGCTATTTCAGATAATATTCAGCTGTTTATGCTATCTTAAGCTTTTTTCAGATAATTTCCACTTTTTTTGCTTATTTCAGATTATTTCAGATTTCAGATTGTTTAAGATGTTTCAGATTATTCCCAATTAGGCTCTTACTAATTCCTTCTTCTGATTTAAGCTTATTTCTGATATATTAGATAATATTTAGCTGTTTTTGTTCAATTTCAGCTGATGGCCGCCAACACAACATTCAAATGGCTTTAACTCAGCCATCTTTATACATAGAGAGCTGAAATTTGGTGAGGTTGTATCTAAGGACATCCTCTATCATGTATTGAATCCAAATCAAAAATCCAAGATGGCCGACAATGCAAAAAACTAAAAATACCATAAAATGGTCAATTTTAGTGATATTGAGCTGAAACTTGGTGTAGTGATAGCTGAGAATGTTTCCTATCAAATGCAATATCAAAATCAAAAATCCAAGATGGCCGCCAACGCTACTTTCAAATGGCTTTAACTCAGCCATCATTATACACAGAGAGTCGAAATTTGGTGAGGTTGTAGCTGAGGACATTATCTATCATGTACGGAATCCAAATCAAAAATCCAAGATGGCCGACAAAGTAAAACATTAAAAAACTGTAAAAATCCAAGATGGCCGCCAACGCTACATTCAAATGGCTTTAACTCAGCCATCTTTATTCATAGAGAGCTGAAATTTGGTGAGGTTGTAGCTGAGGGAATCCTCTATCATGTACGGAATCCAAATCAAAAATCCAAGATGGCCGACAAAGCAAAACATTAAAAATACTGTAAAATCCAAGATGGCCACCAACGCTACTTTCAAATGGCTTTAACTCAGCCATCATTATACATAGAGAGCCGAAATTTGGTGAGGTTGTAGCTGAGGGAATCCTCTATCATGTACGGAATCCAAATCAAAAATCCAAGATGGCCGACAAAGCAAAACATTAAAAATACTGTAAAATCCAAGATGGCCACCAACGCTACTTTCAAATGGCTTTAAATCAGCCATATTTATTCATAGAGAGCCGAAATTTGGTGAGGTTGTAGCTATGGACATTCTTTATCATGCATTAGGTGAAACGGCCATTTTGATTGAATATGCAAATTAGGTGAAGTGGCCATTTTGGTTCAATATACAAGGCAGTTAATTGCCTTGCGAAGTAAGTCAATGCATGTATTGTTACCATTTTGGTTCTACAATTTAAGTAGACAAGTTAGCCATTTTGATTTAATAAGCACATTAGGTAAAGCGGCCATTTTGATTGAACATGCAAGTTGGGTGAAGCGGCCATTTTGGCATTCACACATGCATTTTCTCAGGAAATGCAATCTAGTTATTATTATTATTCTTATATGTTACTATCTTCCGTCCGTACGTTTTTTGGCGTCCTACTCCTCCTACAGTTTTCGTGCCATTTCAACATATCATATATCAAAATGTTCAGCTCGTTCAGGACAATCCAGCAATGACTTTTGGTAATGGTGCAACTTTAGCTTTTTGAGATATTTAGCCTTTTCGGCCATTTTTTTCCCATTGAAAATGAATGGAGCTAAAATGAAATGGCCTTTTGGGGGCTTTATCGTATCCTAAAACTCACCAAATTTGGCAGACTCATCATTCAGACATGGGGGAGTAAATATTTATCAAAACCTCGCATTTTCATATATGCTGAAGGGGCGTGGCCTGGCCTCAAAGTTAGGTATCTCGCCATGAAAAACGAAACACTAATAGCACCTACAAGAAAACTGTCTAATACATCAAACCTTCAGTGATTGACCCACAACCGGTCCCCTACAATACTGAATGGTCAAATCATGACATTAATTAAGCCACGCCCCCTCACAACAGGAAGTGTACAGTTATACATTGAAGGTCCCGATCGGACACCTGTTACCTAATCAGCGGGACGGTCTGTCCAGTGACCGAAGACATGTTGCTGTAACAA
>JBBPBX010084478.1:0-15297 GCA_038048925.1 Garcialebias charrua
AATCACCATCAAATAAACATAAAATTCTCAACCCAATAATTCTGTCGGGTCATGGACAGTTTTTTATAGAAACGTTTCACCCTCCATCCAGTTTCCAGATGACCCAACTGAGAATTACAGGTATTGGATTTGGTACCTGGATTATTGAGCATGAACGTTCTCGGCATAAAATTCTCAACTGTGTCAATATTAATAGTTTTAACTTTAAACAAGAACTTTAAAATTTACAGCATTGAAATTCATAGTTAATTAAATAAAACTTTTGGGTATAGTTATTGATGAGAAGCTGACATGGAAATCTCATGGAAATTACTTAAGAATAAAAATAACAAAATCAATTACATTATTGTATAAAGTAAAATAGTTTTTGAATGACAAAGTTTTGAATATATTGTATAATGTAATGATTGTTCCATATTTAATCTGTTGTATTGAAGTTTGGGGAAAAGCATGCAAAACTATTACAAATCCTAATTTTATTTTACTAAAAAGAGCTGTAAGAATTATTATTAGGAAGTGCTATGGTCACCCAACAAATATATTATTTCATCAATTGAAATTATTAAAATGTTATGATTTGGTTGAACATAGTATTTTACAAGTCATGTATAAAACTAAAAAAAATATTACCCCCAAATATTCAATTACATTTTGTTTAAAAAGTTATTAAACCCTGAAGGGAATGTAAATGTTTGTAAAATCTTCATTTAGAACTAGTGTGAAGGAGCTGAGAAACAGGATTGTGTTGATTTGATATCATCATAAACATTTATAAAACTATTTATATGTTTTAAAAGATGATTAAATCAAAGTTGTTGGGAAGGTGTGGTGCAGGTGAAGTGAAGGTTGTTTGTAGTTATTTTGTATTTTTTAAACAAGGGGCAGATATTATAACACTATTTTCGTCTTTCTGCACCTTTTCATTCAGTGTTTTTTTTTCTTCTGATGAATTTGTTTTATTTTGAATTTAAAAAAACATGCAGCGCTGCTGGGGCTGTTTGTTTACGTCGTAGTTTCAGGGAAACGTTGGCTCAAACTTTATTCTTCATCTTCTGACTCATCATATTCTATCGAGTGGAAACTCTTCAGATTAAACAAGTTAGAATAGATGTTTCCACCGCTAGTTAGAACGACTCTGTCACGTTTTGAAAAATAAACACAAACCGAGTAAGACTCGCTGCAGATGAGACCTGCAGTAAAACCGAACTACGTCCACACCGACGAATTAGTCTTTCCTCTCATCAGTGATGTCGTCTCTTTCTCTTCGCTTGTGAAACTTTGTTCAGTCACATTCTGACGGTCATGAGCACTCGTTTGACTCGTTTTGAAGCGAAAACTTAACGCGCTTTGGAGACTAGCTTAGCTTTTAGCCTGCTACCGCTAACGCCTGCTGCTGGACTGAGCGCTGCGTAACAACAACGTCATCACGCACGTTTTGTGTCACAGCTTTTTCTGTCCGGGCGGGTTGTTGAAGCAGCCGCTCCCATAGATATAATAAACACTAGATAAGACAGCCCCGCTGTTGGCCAATGGAGACCGACATCGTCAGACGGCGGCCATCTTGGGACAGACAGAACGCCCACTCTTAACATGAATGTGAATGGTGCATTCACTATTAAAATAACCATAACTTGCTTAATTTCCATCCGATTTTAAAACGGTTTGGTTTGTTATAAATGTGAGAGATGTTGTTATAATATGGTATACTTAAGATGGACGTTCACATGAAAATAACGTTATGTAGACACTGTATTGCACTAGCAGTATACACAATAAGATTATATTTACATCTATTTCTAAATACATGTTTATTTCCAGCGAAATTAACTGACATATGTTACAATGCTAATAAATATTTAATACTATTTCATCATAAATAGTATTATTATTGGTGATATGAAATTAATTTATGCCAATTTTTTTCCCTACACATTTAAATATTATGTAATATTAAATACATTATTACACCAACCTTGGTCAATATGTGTAGTTTATTCTTTTTAGATACATGAAAAGATTTAATAATTGAGAAATATAAATAAACAAACAAATAAACAAAAATAAACATCTGATAGTGTGACATCTGATAGTGTGACAAGACTCTCACTCCCTCGGTGCAACAGTAACTATTTAAACATTAAAACACTGAAACATATAATAATAGACATAAGCATAAAATAGTAAAACTTTAACACTGTCCTGAGTTTTTGCATAGTGGTATAAGAGTATGAAAATTTACACCAACTCTAAAAACTAAAGCACTAAACATTTAATGAACATAATACTGTTCTGAGTTTTTGCATACTAGTACAAAAAGTAAAAAAGTATAAAAAGTATAACTATAAAATAAACTAAAGGTTCTAGCATTGACATTTGCAAAGTGGCAAAGCAGCATATCAGTTAATGTACACAGTATATGCATGAGGTAGTAGTTCATGTTGTTATAGAATGGCATATGCAGTAAGGCACATTGGGCATCCTTAAATATCTGGCGATGATGAAGCTCTTCTAATGCATGCTCTACCAACACTTTCTGTGTCTCTGGTGTTAGGGACTTGGTCAGATAATATGCAATCGGAGCTTTCCAATAACCTTGAAGCCCAACCACCATGAACACCAGAGCCTCAGAGGCAATGTCAGCTTCATTTATCCGATCTCCCATGTCCACAAATCCAGACATTGTTTGTGTCTGAGGATCATATTGAACATGCTTTTTGATGGCCATGGCATCCAGCATCAAAGAGACACATCCGTATTTGGCCTCATCTGCTTTGCGACGTTGCTCCAGCATGTCCAACATCATTTTATTTAGACCAGGTTTGGCATCAACAGAGCTCAGCCACCTTAGTAAAATAAAAAAGTAAAAATTTAACCATACAATCATTTAAACACTAAGCATCCCTACTGAAAACACTTGGCATCCCAAAAATAGATGCCATTGCACTAAAAAGTTAAAAATGTAAGCCTTTTTCAGCAAGTTCTACAATTCATGGTAACACAATATGTAGCGCTTAAGTTTCTCCAAGTGATTTAGTTTACAGTCAAACATAATGAAGAATACCTTTGCAATGATCTCGGATGTGGGAGGCAAATATGCAGAGTGTCTCTCAGATAGTGATATGCCTTTGGCCCATGCAAATGGAGCGTAAGGGCAAACTCTCTCTGGGCCTTGGTGTACTTGCTGCCCTGCCTCGACAACAGTTGAACTGGAAGATCTGAAAAACAGTTAAGAGTGATTTAGTGGGTGTCATTTCACCAAAGAACATAAAATACCCTATATACTATGTATTCAATGTAATATTTTTAATTTACCCGAGTAGCATTCAAGCTTGTCTTTTAGCTCTTCATTGATGAGATTTTTCTCCTTCAGTTCCTCTAGAAGAGACAGCATGCTTTTCTTGGCCCTCCTTTCTCTTGCCAAGGCATTCGATTTCTCCCTCTGCAATTTCCTCACTCTAGCTGAGGCTTCATTAAGTTTGGCATATATAGCCTTGGGGCAAGGAGGCAGTGAATACGGGTGGTCAGTGGCCTGCCGCTTGCAGCACTTTCGCCTCTTTGCAGTGGCTTCCAGTTGCTTTGCAAAAATATACAAATATATAAATAATATTAATGTGGAATTTAACAGTTTAAAAAAAAATAATTATTCACTTATCAATTGTGTGAATCAATTAATACTCACAACATCAGACTGAGCTTTATCCTGAGACAGGTCCATTGCCAGGTTGTCTTCTATTCTTCTAGA
Source organism: Garcialebias charrua (assembly GCA_038048925.1). NCBI lineage: Eukaryota > Metazoa > Chordata > Actinopteri > Cyprinodontiformes > Rivulidae > Garcialebias > Garcialebias charrua. Next base: position 3,743 of record JBBPBX010084478.1, read on the forward strand.
GGTGTTTGAGCCTCTTGTTTTTACAAGCTAAAATAAACAAAAGTAGAGTGTCTAAAATGTGCTATGTAAAGAACAACACATTGTTTATTGCTAAATTTGCAGAAAGAAATACTAAACTGTGACATTTAACCACATATTTATATATACAGTAGTTTATAGACATATCAATCTTATACATCTTGAAATCTTGTAGGTCGATGATACATACCTTTTGAAGATGCGATGGAAAATTGAAAAGTGTTGGAACAACACTATCTTTTAATCTAACAGTCTGCCCTGTCCGATCGAAGTCCTCAGAACTGAAGTGATCACTGCAGAGCAGTGTCCTGTCCAGGGCAACAAAACCCTCTCTTCTCAGGGCAACTTCCCACTGCCGCCTCCTCTCTCTGGTTTTGGGAAACCTTAAAAACATGAAGAAGATGGTCATTATTTTCCACACTTCCTTTCTTTACCTTTGAATTATAGTAATGACAATTATACACATATATCATACTTTTGGTGTGCTTGCATTTACTTTTGGTACAATAAAACAGCTATTAAAAATTGTGTCCAAAAGAAACACTAAATCATACATCATAATTTATATAAAGATACTTTTACAAGCCGTATACCATACCATACCATTTTATTTATAGAGCACTTAAAACAACAACAAGGTCAACCAAAGTGCTGTAAATATATATTATGTCATTATTATGTAAATATATATTATGTATAATATTATGTCAATAATATTATCTCACATTTTGGTGTGTAGCATGACCAATAATGTGCACTGATCCAAAATATAACTATGATTATTCTAATTAAAGTAATAATACTGTCACAGAGTCTTACTTGTGAAATGTGATCCCAAGGTTTCTTGTTTTGATGTTACGCCTATTGGAGCATCCATAGGCTGCACAAAAGTCAGGCATCTTGTCAAAGAGTATTTCTGTAAAACACAAAGCAGTAATTAGTGTTGAACATACCAAACCGCTTGGAAATCATGTGCAGCTTTAGTTCAGTTAAAAACAAAGAGCTCCTAGTGATCTAAGAATGCTGGGGAAATATTTGGAATACTGTACTAGCTAGCCCTTAATCAAAGGCTCTTGTTAATAGTATGCTAATAAATACAATCATGATCAAGATAGTCATTTACAGTAGTTTGTAATAAAATAGTTATTGGTGTAATAAAAACAGATTCTAGATTCTCGATGAGTGTGACACCCAAAACATGAATAAAACGTTTTAAAAAAGACAAAAGTGCTGTCTGACTACCAAAGAAATCATAGCCACGTTAATAACGTTTTTAAAAAGATAAACCGTTTGTAAATCCGTCAAGATTACAGCGAGTTAAGAGTATTTTTGTTTGTGTAAACCCCTCACCTCCATTCAGTTTCAACAGCTGCAGCTAATGTTGCTGTCTGTCGCAAGATGGCTGCCACGTGACGACGCCGGAGACTCCGCCTCAGCTTATCTAGTGTTTATTATATCTATGGCCGCTCCAACCCGAACAGAAAGAGAAAAACGTCAGAAAAAGTTGTAAAATCCTATCGAAATATCGAAAATATGCTTAAACTTCATATCATCGTTATTGAATAAAAGTATATCGCGATATTTATCGTTATTGAATTATCGTCCAGCACTAGTGTCAATTTAATCATTCCAGCATTCACACACAAAGGATGCCAGCTTATTTCAAGTGAGAAGTGAGAAGACATTAAATGTAAACATTTTTCTCAAACATGTACAGTACTGGTGTACTTGCTGTAAACGTAACACAACTCTTAACATGTTTTTTAAAGGATGCAATGTTAACTATATTACATTAGAAAAGTATTTGCTAAAATGATTCATTTGTTATGTACAATAGTTGACTGTTAACCTTCTTACAAGGTTAGGTTTTTGTGTGCACTATATCAGTTAATTTTGGATTAAACTACTGTTTCTATCTAAATGTCACTTTTGTCATTATCAAGTTTTTAAAGATCGTTTCCTGTCTATTTCATTATTTGTTTTCATTTACTGTATTTTATTAAAAGTTCTCAAGGTGCTTCATTTGTGAATCAGTAAAGTATTTGTCAAAAGAAATGTCAAGCTCCAGGTGCTCAGTTGGTGTCCAGATAAACATCTTGCAGCTCAAAAGTCCAAAGCAACATCATTGTTAGCTGGACCTGGTGATGTGGAGTTTTAATGCTTAGACTGGGCTTTATGTTTGTTTAAATAAAGTGTCCCAGCTCTCTTAACATAACAGGACCAACCTTGTTAATGTGAAGATACTAATAAGCTTCAGAGCTTTTCAGATTGCTCATCGCTTCGCCATCTGAAGCAACTGTCAAAGTAGCTAAGTATGCTAGTAGCTAAACATGCTAGTCTACGTTATTTTCGGCCACTTCAAGTCGTCCTCCCACCCCTCAACAGCTGTAGGTAGCGGTAAAACAATATCTCTACATTTGAGTTGTGATAGTTTGTGTTCCCACATATTTTATGACCTAAAACCTCTGACGAAAACCGGTTAGCGCGTTGCTAGCGTGTAACAAAAGTGCCGGTTCTGACTTTCGGCGGAAGTCGTTCACATAATTCGCGCAAGGCATCATGGGGCGTAGGAATATTGTGGATAAATATCTGGGTATCCTGGTCGATTCACATCTCTCTTTTAAACTCCACGTGGAAAACCTAGTGAAGAAACTGAAAGTTAAACTGGGTTTCTTTTTCAGAAACAGATCATGTCTAACACTGAATGTTAGGAAACGCCTTGTATCTGTGACTTTCCTTCCCTCCATTGATTACGGTGACATTCTCTACATGAATGCTCCTACAAGCACCCTGCAGATGTTGGATGTTGTCTATCATGGTGCTCTAAGATTCATAACTGGTTGTGATTATCGTACCCACCACTGCACCCTGTATTCACTGGTTGGTGTAGTGGTTAGGGCGTTTGACTTGGGACCCGAAGGACGCGGGTTCGCGTCCCGGCCACTACACATCTTGGGGTGTCTATGAGTGCACACCTATTTCTCCAGCTCCCCGAGCGCCTTCTATGGCTGCTCACTGCACCGCCTGGTAGGTGGTTGGGTTAAATGCAGAGACGAATTTCGTCTGTGTATGGGAAACATACGCAGATGACAAGATTAGACAATTATTATTATTAACTGGACATCATTAACCTCACACAGACTCTTCCACTGGTACATTTTCATCTTTAAATCACTTCTTGGTCTGCTGCCCTCATACATCTCCTCCTACATGTCTTTGCGTGAGTGCAGCTACAGTGTGCGCTCTCAGGACATGATTACCTGCAGTGTTCCATCAGTGAGGACTGAACTTGGAAAAAGGGCCTTCTCCTACTCTGCTCCTGCTTCATGGAATATCTTACAAAAAGATCTGAAGCTCTCGACCTTGACTTCTCTAAATGGTTTTCAGAATCTGTTGGAATCCTGGCAAAAACCAATGCAGATTTGTTCCTGTCTTTGATTTTATACATCTACCTTATAATGTTTTGCTAGTTTTTTGATACTTTGTTAAAAAAAGAAAGAAAAAAAAATCTTTTGTTTTTTTCTCTCTTTTTGTTTTCTATTGTTTATTGTTTGTTTGTTTATTGTTTATTGAAATTCTACCACTGCTGTTCATTGTTCTTTAGTTTTAGCAGGTCGCTTTCGTAAATGAGCCCATGAGGTTCAAAAGATTTACCTGACTAAATAAAGGTTGAATGAATGAATGAATAATTGCTACATACTAAAATACCAAAGTAATAAAAGTTACACACTGAAAGCTTTTTTGAACAAGTGGGTCTTCAGTCTGGTTTTGAACAGAGTCAGATCAGAGGTGGCACGCAGCTCAAGGGGGAGGCTGTTCCAGGCTTTTGGGCCGGCAACAGAAAATGACCGGTCTCCCCATTGTTTGTACCTTGAGCGAGGCACCTCCAGCAGGTGTTGACTGGCAGATCGTAAATCTCTGCCGGGCTGATGGACTTTCAAAAGTTCTGAGATGTAGAGAGGTGCAAGTCCATTCAGAGCTTTGAAAACAAACAGGAGCAGCTTGAACTGTATCCTGAACTGAACCGGGAGCCAGTGTAGAGAGGACAGGACAGGAGTGATGTGTTCATATTTTCGTGTGTTGGTCAAAAAGCGCGCGGCAGAGTTCTGTACAAGCTGTAAACGGGAGATGGAGGATTGATTAATACCAACATACAAAGCATTACAATAGTCAAGTCTGGAGGTCACAAAGGCATGGATGGCCTTCTCCAGATCACCACGGCTGAGGAGTGACTTTACTTTAGAGAGCAGACGGAGCTGAAAGAAGCTGGTCTTGACAACAGAACTGATCTGTTTATCAAACTTTAAGTTGGAGTCAAGCTGCACTTTAATATATGTAAATAGTTTATTTTTTAGACATTTATTTTGTACAGTTAAAGGTTCACTATGTAATTTCTGGAGAACGCTGGGACTTAGAAAAATTTCCAGCAGGTAAAAGCATGCTGCTCCCTCCCCTCAGAGCCATATATGGCTCTGAGGAGGAGCCACAGTCCGTTCTCTGTTGAACTTGAGTTCTGCAGCTCCGCCTCCTGCTGAATGTCTGCTCGGAGCGCTTCAATATTCTGTGATTATATGTTAATAAAACGTTTTTAAAAATATAATAAAACCATGGAGCACTTGTCCAACAACACAAAAACCAGCAGAAATCAGCATAGGTTCACGCAGCAACGTTGGACATGATTTAATTGGCTTGTGACTTCCTCATGTCTGTCAGTGCAGGTCTGGTATGTCTGGAATGCTCCGCCCCCACTACATGTCCTGTCTCTGCGCTGCGAAGTTCTGTGATTATATGTTAATAAAACGTTCTAAAAAATATAATAAAACCATGAATCACTCGTCCAACAACACAAAAACACCCTGAAATCAGCAGAGCTTCACCAGCCACTTTGGACATGATTTAATTCGCTCGTGAGTCGTGACAAATCAATTTCCTCATTCCTGTGAGTGAAGGATGAAGCGATCACTTGACTTTTGGCAAAAAAACAAAATAAAAGTCCAGCTCTGGGATGAAGAAGGGATATTTAATACATTTGTGTCACATACAAAACAGTCCTGCATCGCTTTGCAATCCTTTGAATGAGAACGAGCCGCGGCGCTGAGGCTGGGACAGGCGGGGGCGTGGGTTGGGGCGTGACAAACAACTCTGTTTTTATTGGCTGGTCATTGTCCGGGTCACTCTGTGTTTTTAGTGTTTTTATAAATGCTGATAGAGAAGCAAGGGGACTATAGTTTTTTTCAGAGATTACTTTGTCTAACATCAGTCTGTCAGTAGATAGTGACAGAGTGAAGAAATATGTTAAAAATATATTGTTAGAAAAGTTACAGACTGCACTACAAAGTTACATAGTGCAGCTTTAATAAATGTGCCTGTTTGATAACTGGGACAAAGATTTGACTTAGAAATATATTTTTGTTATTACTTTATGGAAAGAAAAAATATTGAGATGAATATTGTATATCGTGATTTATCTTAAAAATATTGAGATATTAATTTTGGTCCATAGCCCTAGACAGAAAAAGTCAACAATGTTGAGAAAAAATTGGAAGAAGTGAACACAACTGAGTTACTGAAGCCAACTGTGATTGTTGTGGTTTTATGGTTTTTGTCTCAGAAGGTATGGCTGCTCTTACTCCAGTTAGTTTGTTACTCACACAGTGGGAGTGGAGGTGCAGCGGTTAGAGAAGGTGGGCCTGTGATCAGAAGGTCGTCAGTTCAAGCCCCGGTACCGACAACATCAAAATGTGGGTGGGATAAGTGAAGCAGTCTTTCTCCACCCTCATCTGCCCCACTCTGGGCCCTTGAGCAAGGCCCTTCACTCCCACCATCTGCTCCCCTGGGTGCTCTAGATAGCAGCTCTCTGCTCCACACAGAGGCTGTGGTAGCTCGGTGTCTGTGGTTGTGTCAGGAAGAGCATCCGGCGTAAAAACAACCACCAAGTCTTTGTGTGGGTTAGTTCTCTGTGGCGAGCCCTGAAGAAGGGAACAGCTGAAAGAAGAAGATAAAAAAGGTTTATTACTCACACTGCAGCAGAATTTCAGTTGTTGCAGTCCTTCACAATAAAACCTCGACATCCTCCCTCTAAACATCTGAAGCCATTAAACATAGCTTACATTATTGTTATTGAGTAAAACAGAGCGTGCAGCCTGGACCAGCAGAGAAGTTAGAGCAGAAGTCATTGTGAACGACTGGAATGGGATCAGCTGCAGGACGTTCAGATAAAACACTTCTGTAGGTTACCCAGTAGAACTTCACCCATAACCCTTGGCTTCAATAATAATATAAAACAACAAAAACCGTTGGGTTCAAAGTAAAAGGGCTCACTTCATGTGGTTTAGTCTTAAAAGACAACATCTTTCTCAATATTGCAACTTTTTTGTAGCAAGAATTTTTTTAAATCTTCACGTTGAACATTATTGTTGAAGCAGGAAACCATCCATCCATCCATCCATCCATCCATCCATCCATCCATCCATCCATCCATCCATCCATATCTTCTGTTTCTTCTGAAGTCAGGTCTCCAGGGCAGCATCTTGAGCAGGGAGGTCCAGACATCTCTCTCCACAGCCTCTTCCAGCTCTTCTGGGAGGACCCCAAGGTGTTCCCAGACCAACAGGGAGACACAGTCTCTCCAGCTTGTCCTGGGATTTCCCTGGGGTCTCCTCCCAGTTGGACATGTCCTAAGCACCTCTCTAAGGAAGCGCCCAGGGAGCATCCTTACCAGACGTCTGAACCACCTCAACTGGCTCCTCGATGTGGAGGAGCAGCGGTTCTACTCTGAGTCTCTCCTGATAACTGAACTTCTAGTCCAGCCACCCTGCAGAGGAAACTCATTTAGATTCCCTCTATCCATGATCTCATTCTTTCGGTCACTACTCAGAGTTTGTGACCATAGGTGAGGGTAGGAACGTACACCGGACGGTAAACAGAGAGCTCTGCCTTACAGCTCAGCTCCCTCTCCACCACAAACTGGAAACCTAAAAATACTTTTTTCTTCTGGGTGAATAATACCTTCTGGCTGCAGGTGCTGGTCATAAAATTAGAATATCATGAAAAAGTTTAATTCCATTCATAAAGTGAAACTTGTATATTAAATTAATTCTTTACACACAGACTGATATATTTCAAATGTTTATTTATTTTAATGTTGATGATTATAACTGACAATTAAAGCTGCAAGCAGCATTGAGGCCCTCGCAGGAAAGCGCTGCTCCAGCCTTAAGGCGACTGCGGGAGCTCCAGATAGTCCACCCAGTCACCAGCGCATTGCTCTCGTGCCTATTCCGCACCCGTTCATCAGGGTGCGCATTTGCCAAACCTTCTACATCACCTGCGACCTCCAGCAACGCTTCCCGGTCGCAATCATGAATGCTCTCACTCCGTTCCCGTACGCGTCCACCAGGGTGCGCATATGCAGAATCTTTGAAATCATTTCCGCCCATATCAGTACGAGTCCAGCTGCAAGCCTTACATCCATCCATCCATCCATCCATCCATTATCTTTACCCGCTTCTTCCATTTTGAGTCACGGGGGTCGCCGATGCCCATGTCCAGCAATCACTGTGCGAGGGGCGGGGCACACCCTTGACGGGTCACAAGTCCATCACAGGGCCACATAGAGACAAACGAGACAAACAACCATTCACTCTCACTCACACCTAGAGACAATTTTTGAGTTACCAATCAGTCTATCATGCATGTTTTTGGACTGTGGGAGGTGTTGGAGAAATAAAACACATAAAGCTTTGGCAGACGTAAACTACTTATGACTTGCATACAGTATTTGTATGTGATGTTATTTTAATTGACCTTTTCCCTTAGAACATCTTGTGAAGAACAATGGTCACTGTTTTCTAATCTGTTAAAACTTCTTCTAAACGCACGTTTGAATGTATTAACCATGTAATCAATATCTGTAAATTTGTTTTTTCCACTTGTCTCTACTAAGAGGAAAAGACCCACTTGTGCAAATACATGGCAGCTGACACCAGAAGAAACCTATCTTAAAGTCCAGAGTTCTAAGATTACTGACCACGTAGGCTTGTTTGCCTGTATAAATTGTGCTGTGCCTTCTGATCGAGGCTCTGTTGCCATAAAAGCACAAGCCTTTGAACGCATGTATTTTATTGCCTTCGAATAAAATATTTAAGTAAAAGATCTATCTTTTCCTTCATTTTGCATTCAACTCATCTCACTGTTTTGGTAAAATTCCACGACAGATGAAACCGGAGTACTCTGAGAAAACCCATGCATGCACGAAGAGAACATGCAAACTCCACCCAGAAAGGCCCCTGGACCAAGATTTGAACCAGGGACCTGCTCGCTGAGAGGCAACAGCTCTACCAGTTGTGCCACCGTGCTGCCCAAGCCTTACATGTTTGGCCAAAATCCTACTTTCCAGACAGGAGCACGTCCTTTAGGCTTTTCAACATTTCATGTGTGGTAATAAACAGTTAGCGAATACTGTTTCAGTCTTATATCTTATAATAATAATAATAATAATAATTAATTCAATTTATAACGCACTTTTCATTAGTGAAAATCTCAAAGTGCTACACACATTGAATGCTACACACATTCATACACCGGTAACGGCAGACTACCATGCAAGGTGCTTTCCAGTCCTACCGGGAGCAACTCGGGGTTAAGTGTCTTGCCCAAGGACACAACAACACATGGTGTGGGGAACCGGGATTCGAACCGCCAACCTTCCGATCGGGGGACGCCAACCTTCCACGGCCGTCCTTACATAGGGCGAAGCTGAAAGAGTCACCCAATAATTGTCAGTTTCTTGTCTGAGTGAGTGGGGCTTAAGTGATGTCATGAATCAACAACACCAATTTGTCTAGAAGTGCTCATTGATGAAGCACCAAAAATCAGGTGCAGATTGGAGGATGTATCACTGAGATATATCTGTTAGAAAAATGTAGGGGGTGTTATGGAGGTTATTGGCCACTTATCATGGATTCCTGTTCAAGGGGTGGATAATGATCGATAATAGTGATTTTGGTGCACCTCGGTTAAAATCTGTGGAAGTTAGAGTCAAACGTATGGCAACGGCATCACTTCTGAATTCGTCACGCCCACATCCTCCAGCGAAAACTGTTTGTAATTCAAATTAAGTCAGACAAACTTGCTATATGCCTTCTAACACAGGATCATCCTGATTAGTTTAAGGGTGTCAGAAAGGCAGCATTCCAAGAAAAAAGTGACTTCTTGTTATGAAGGGGTGGGGTTTTGATTTTTTTTTTTCATTCATTCAACCTTTATTTATACAGGCTAGCCTCGTTGAGTCACGGGGACTCATTTACAAGAGGGACCTGTCTCACTCACACCAAACAACCATCCACTCTCACACTCACACCTAGGGTCAATTTAGAGTCACCAATCAGCCTAACAAGCATGTTTTTTGGTCTGTGGGAGGAAACCGGAGTACCCGGAGGAAACCCACGCATGCACGGGGAGAACATGCAAACTCCACCCAGAAAGGCCCCGGACCGGGATTTGAACCAGCAACCTTCTCACTGAGAGGCAGCAGCTCTACCAGTTGTGCCACCGTGCTGCCCAATGCCCAGTACTGATGACGTCGGAATATGACCACAGAGTATTGTCGGGCATCCAACAGGGTTGACTCATGCTAAGTTTGGTGCATTTCGGTCTTTCAATGTGAAAGTTCAAGCGTTTTGAAATTTACGGTGTGAAGCACAACTTTGAGGCTTGGCCACGCCCCTTTAGCATATACGAAAATGCACGCCTTAGGTAACTTTTACTCCACAATGTGTTAAGGTCATTAACCAAGTTTGAAGGCAATCCTTCACAATCCCTAGGAGGAGTTTGTTAAAATTTGCAGTTAGAAACGTCCAAAAATTACCTTTTGACCCAAAATGGCCGACTTGCTGTTGACTTTGGACCAGGGCTCCAAGAGACATTTTCATAGGTCCTGAGATGATACAGATGTTCACAGAGTTTCAGAATTATCAGTCCAAAAATGGCTTGGGGTTATCGGCCAATTATCTTGGATTACTGTTCCAGGGGTGGATAATGATTGATCATACTGATTTTGGTGCACCTCGGTTCAAATCTGTAGAATTTAGAGCCAATTGTATGGTGATGGCGTTACGTCTAACTTGGCGACGCGGCACCGCCCACATGCTCCATCCAAAACTGTCAGTGTTGGAAAGCAAGTTACACCAACATGTCTTGGGTCACTGGACACACTACCATGCTGATTAGCTAACAGGGGTGTAGTGATATAGGCCTCTGTCTTGACCTTCAAGTACACCTCTCCACATCTCTCTGAAACTCTAAGTGTTACACCTTCATGGACACTTATATATTTTAACAATTATTATGAATTAATGGACACTAATTAATCAGATTGAACTTTCTCTTTAATGTGTGTTAATTCAGAATTGATCTACAGTATATTTTTGTCATTTTTAATGATGATCTGTTACTTTCATGAGCTTTGACCTTCTGCTGGTTTTATTTCTGCAAAAGCAAGCAAGACTCTGTCGCTAAGACACAGTTCAGGGTAAACTGTTAGCTGTTCAGCTTCCTTCTCTGTTTTGTCTGTGAAAGTAGACATAACATTAGCTGTGTTCACAGGCAGGCCATCTGGCTGTTTATGTAAACAGTTTTCCTGTTGTCCGTCAAGAGACTTCCTGCCTATGGGATCATACTTCCATCTTTTATTTTGTTATAACCAGCCAATAGTTATTCAGGAGGTGGTTCAGATCCCGCCTCCCTATAAATGGGCACTTCCTGCATTTGCCTTTAGAGTTTTGGAGGAGAACGAACGGTCAACCTGTCTCTCCTCTCTGAAAGCTGGAGACGTCCCGGTCATATGTCAACTCGACCCACGTCTCAGCTGAGAGTCACGGCAAAGCCTTGCTGTGCCTCAACACTCATTTCTGGAAGAATTTGTTTTCTAAAGTTTTATCTTGAAAGTCAGTCTGTGCGCTCGACCGTTGGTTCCTGCCGAGGGAGGCGAGTTCCTCGTATCGTGAATCAGCACACTCACGCTGAAGTCCAACTGGACGGCCACTGGACAAACCCATCCACGTGTGTGTCCACAAACTTCTCCACTCTTGTCTCCCAGAGACGAACCTCCAACAGGTAAAGAGCCGTGGTGTGTTTGAACGTGCGGGAGCCCAGCCAGTCTGCTCGTGTGGGGGAAGCGGTGTCACCCAGTCTGGTTCAAAGTAAACAACTTTAGCTTAACTTAGCTCCAGAACTCCTTCCTCCTATTTCTTATTTTTCATAAGTATTTAATCTGTCAAGTTTTGTGCCAACAGTTAAGTTTTAATTGTCTGTTTGTTTTAATTTGAATTCTTGTCAACGTAGTTATTAAATCAGAGCTAATATCGATACAAATGTTTATGTAATTTTTGTGATAGTTTCAATAAAAGGTCTATTCTTTTGGTAGACCAACATAAATTGAAGTCTAAGCGTGAAATTACATTTCTGGCTAATCACATCGTTAGATTTGTTGATTTAATCTGAAAAAGTTGAGACCCCGCACTTTGGTGGCAGTTTGA
>JBBPBX010084479.1:4909-15297 GCA_038048925.1 Garcialebias charrua
GGGACCCAGGACCCTAGACCCGCCTCCAGCTCCATGTCCCCCTCCCCCTGTTTGGATCTCCCTCAGAAGTGGCAACTCAACTAAATAAATCAAGGAAACCTGAATTAAGTTTTATAAATTGTATTAAAGTAAAGGCAGGAAAAGGTTATGCCGGGTTCCCACCAAACGCGCCGAAGCAGCTACTTTACATGCAAAGTCTATGTGGAGGCGCGGCCAGGGGAGGCGCGGCCAGGCGCGGCACTTCTTGACCAGTTCAAGCAGTGCGGCAGCGAGCGGCAGTTCTTTCCCACGCACGCGCACGTCCAAAGCAGACAAGGCGTCGAGCAGCCAAAGTTCATTCATTTGAACTTTGGCTGCTCGACGCGTTGCATCAACCAATCAGGAGAGACTCTGCTATGTGATGACGCAACGACGACGGGACTGTTTTTGGACTTTTTAAACTTACTGGTGGTAATAAAAGCATTTATAAAAACCAGAGAGCGGCCCGCGTTTAACCAGCCAATAAAAACAGACTTTATAACCAGCCATTCAGCCAATAAAAACTGAGCTTCTAACTTCTCACCCCCTAACCCACGCCCCCGCCTGTCAGCCTGCAGTGAGCCTGCAGCGGTGATCGCTTATTCCTTCACTATGAGGAAGCGGATTGATTTGTCACGAGCAAATTAATTCATGTCCAACGTGGCTGCGTGAAGCTCTGCAGATTTCAGGTTGTTTTTGTTTTGCTGGACCAGTGCTCCATGGTTTTATTTTATTTTTTAGAACGTTTTATTAACATATAATCACAGAACTTCACAGCGGCTGAGACGAGACATGTGGAGGCGGAGCATTCCAGGCTGCTGCGCGAGCGAGGTGGAGCTAAGTCATATATGGCTCTGAGTGAGGAGGGACCAGAAACGTGTCTCTTTTCAAAATGTTTCTAAGTGCCAGCGTGTTCAAAAGCTACATATAGCAGCTTTAATAATGACGTTTAAAAGACCCACGTGTCAGAAATTTGATCAAATGTAACTATTTAAATTTGCAACACTTGTAAATAAGTTCAACATGTTTCAGATGGATCCAGATTTGGAGCTCTACAGGAAGGAGCTGATTATAGAGTCGGCTCGGAAACTGGACAAGGCCCAAATGATCCGCTTTGAGGAGCGCACCGGATACTTCGCCTCCACTGACCTGGGCAGGACTGCCAGTCACTTCTACATCCGATATAACACCATAGAAGTACACTCTTCTTTACCTCATGTTGTTGTTGTTGTTGTTGTTGTTGTTGTTGTTGTTGTTGTTGTTGTTGTTGTTGTTGTTGTTGTTGTGTCATACTCCAGGCCTCGAGGGCCAGAATCCTGCAAGTTTTAGATGTGTCTCTGATGCCACACAACTGAATCATATGACTGAATTATCTTCTCAGTGCAGTCAAGTTCTCCAAAGTCCTGCTAATGACCTCCTCATTTGATTCAGCTCTGTGGCATCAGAGACTCGTCTAAAGCTTGAAGGAATCTGGTCCTCGAGTCCTGGAGTTTGACACCTGTGCTTTAGAAGCTTAATGCTTGATTGAAATAAAACTGTGTTTTTGTAGCAAAACCCAGCAAGTACCAGGTACCTAACCTCTTTTCCACTAGTGCCATTACAGCACGGTACAGTTCATCCCTCCTGACCGCCAGAGGCAGTGCTTAGCACTGAATGATCATTCTTGCGCATGCGCAGGGCGAGTACAAATGACAACAACGTCACCTCGTGACCTGCCGGGGACCCACGTGACTCTATATAGGCGCGTGGCACCCGGCATACGATCCCTTCATTCTTCTCGCGTGCAGGTTTGTTTGAATACAGGCGTGTGGTCATGTGAAGCTGGTTGCTATCTGTGTGAACCACTGCTTTCCTAAACTACTTGTTGCTGGTAGACACGTGACCGTGTTGGTCGGAGCTGCGGGTAAGTCTCTCCCTCCAAGGGTTGCACTAGCTGTTTTCACCTTTACCAGATCTGCGACAACTGGTAAGTTTCACTTTTTTGACTCTCCGGGGCGTTTCTGCCCACATTGAGTTCATTTTCTGTTCTGGTTGTTTATCTAACTCACCTGTAGCGTTTCCGTTCGTGAGCTTTCTATTGCTTGTTTATTCAACTCTACGGTGGCATTTTTGCCCGCATTGAGTTCATTTTTCGTTCTACTCGCTTTATCGGACTCACCTGTAGCGTTTTCGCTGGCGTTGAGTTCTGTTGGCTGTTTATTTCAACTCACCAGTGGCGTTTTCTGCTCGTGCTGAGTTAATCTTCCGTCCTGGTTGTTTTTTTATGACTCACCAATAGCGTTTTCGCTCGCACTGAGTTGTCTATTGTTTGTTCATTTCAGCTCACCAGTGGCGTCTACGCTCGCACCGAGTTGTTCTATAGTTTATCTAACTCACCACTGACGTTTTTTTTTTTTCCCTACTAATGGAGTCGCCAGTGGCGTTTTTTGCTCGTGCTCGACTCCTGTTAGTGGCGGACTGCTCATGCTTCTCAGGTATGCTGCTGGGAAATTTGTGTTGCTCGACCTGTCTGACGCCGCTTCAGCCCGAGGACGGGCATGGCTTGTGTCCCTCCTGTCTCGGTGTGGGGCATCTCCGGGAGGCGCTGTCGGATAACGCTTGCCCCAACTGTATCGTCATGCCCTGGTCGGTCAGACTGGAGCGGTTGGTTACGCTGGAGCGGCCTACAGACAGAGCATGTGCTACACCACATAGCCCATTGCCACCGGGTCAGGCGATGTGCAAACGGCCTTCTGTGGCTGCACCTTTGCGGCCGGCGACGCGAGCCTGACGGCCCGATACGGAGAGGTTGTCAACGAGAGTGGCTCACCGCACTACAGAGCTGGCTCACATGAAGGCCCTCCTCTAGTCCTTTCAGACTGATGGTTGCCGGGTCGGGGCGCTCCCTCCCAAACGGGATGAAGCATCGGTCACTGGTGACAATGCTATTTCGGTGGCGGCCTCTGGCACCCATTTCTGTGAGGCCCTTCCGGAGCTGGGCTCCGGGGCTTCTGGGTCTGGCTCCATTGCCTCCTAGGACAATACGGAGGAGTCCGTGGCAGCCGCCATTCGAACGGCTCTTGCCCGCCTATAGATTGGTGTCCCTCAGTCCCAGCCTGCAGCTTCAAGCACATTTTTTTTAGGCGTCGTACATTGGAGACGGCCTTTTTGGTTCCTCTGTCGGAGGAGTATATACGGGAACTACATGCTTGCTGGTCTGACACCAGGGCATTTTCACGTTCGACAAGAGATGGCAAGGTCCTGGCGACCATGCATGAGGCAACTAAGGTTGGCCTGGGGCAGATGCCTACGGTGGAACCGAGCATTGCCTCTCTTGTCATCCCACCTGACGAGGCCTTACGGCCCAATGCACGTTGCCCGCGGCCTCAGTGCCTTATTACTGATTACCTTCTTTGCAGGGCCTATTATTCTGGGGCCCGCATGGGCCGGATTGGGAACGCCCTTTCTCATCTTATGCTGACCCTGTCTTCCTCTTTGGAATCTGTTCCAATGGACCACTTCACGCAAGGCTTGGTTGATACATCTTTGCAGGCCTTTGCCTTCATGCCAAGGGAGATTGGCCGAACACTCTCCACGCTGGTCCGTGCTCGCCGTCAGGTCAGGCTGGCGCAGTCACCACTTACTGAGCCTTGTAGGAGAACCCTCCGGAACCTACCTGTGGTTCCGGGGGAACTTTTTGGCTCTGCAGCACTGGACGCCTTGGACCGTACAGCTCATGCATCTCGAACAAGGCAGCAGCTGGCAGGGCTTCACAGACGTGATCTCCAACCGTCTGGCACTTGGATGGTAGCGGGTTACTCACGGAGGTCCTCGCTTCCATCTCCTTCTCCAATTGAGCCTCAGGACCCAATGTGGGGTCGGAGATCGGCCCAGAGACCTGCTCCAGGTCAGAGAGGTCAGGCTCCTGACCCAGCTAGGGCTAGGCCGTCTCACTCCCTTCTGGCGGCACAGTCTAGCCGGTGTCTTCCCAGGCCTTCAAGGGGTCGGGGGGCTTGCAGATGATACCTTAGCTAGAGCCAATGGTTGGTTATTTTACCTTGGGACAGCTCAACTACTGGGTTGCCCACACCACGGACGTGTGGGTGCTGTCCACCCTGTCCCGGGGGTATCGTTTTCAATCCCGCCGCCAGCCACCCGTCTCTGGCCGAGTCGGAATGACTGTGACCTGACCCGGTGAAGGCGCAGGTACTGAACAAAGAAATCTGCACCTTGCTGGCCAAGGAGCTATAGTGCCTATAGACCCCCTGTTGGGTCCTAGGGGCTTTTATTCTACATATTTTCTAGTTCTGCGAGATACCCGATTAGTGTTCCAGCATGTGGGACACTGGGGCTTGTAGGTGAACATGGAGAAAGGCAATCTGACTCCCTCACAGGAGACTATCTTTCTGGGCATTGCTATGGATTCCATCTAAATGACTGCTTGCTTGTCACCCCAGCGGGTCGACGGTATATTGAACATGCTCCCAGACTTCAGGCGCAGCATGGCACCACCTCTGGTGTGTTGTCTTCGACTTTTAGGAATGCTTACAGCTGCATCCGCTGTGGTGCCCCTGGGGCTGTTGTCGTTACGGCCCCTTCAGATGTGGCTGAACGGCTTGGATTTAGACTCCCCTTGACACACTCATCGTCTCAGGACACTTCGGGTGGGCCCTCAGTGTCTCCAGTCTCTGTCCCAATGGAGGGTGAGGATGTTAATGACAGTGGGGTCCCGCTCGGTTCCCTCCTGTGCCACCGGGAAGTTGTGTTAACGGATGCATCCTCCACGGGCTGGGGTACCACCTGGCGGGGTGGCATGCACAAGGGACATGGTCCCAGTGACAGAGCAGGGAGCACATCACTGTCTTGGAATTGCAGGCTGTGCTTCTGGCCCTTCGGAACCTTCTTCCAGGCTTGCAGGGGAAGCATGTGCTGGTAAGGTCAGACGACACCACTGTGGTTTTTTACATCAACCACCAAGGGCGAACCAAGTCAAGGAAACTGTTGTGCTTGCCTCGACTACTTCTGACCTGGACTGCTCCATACTTGACCAGCCTCCGAACGGCCTACGTCCCAGGGCTACAGAACATGCTGGCAGATTTTCTATCTCAGACCCTCCTACAGGTTCGTCAGGAGGGGTACAAGGTTCTGCTGGTGCCCCCCTTCTGGTCAGCAAGGACTGGCTTTCTCTACTGCGCAAGCCCAGCTCCGGCTCGCCGATGCGTCTCCTCTCCGGGAGGGATCTTCTTTTCCAGATGGACGGTCAGGTTTTGCACCCTGAACCGGACCATCTCCAGCTCTGGATCTGGCCCCTGCAGAGCCGGGGCCCATTTTTTCAGGATACACCGGGTCAGTGGGACGTACAATGGCTAATGCGTGGGCGCCATCCACGCCAATATGTGGGTGGCTTTTGCGACCTGATAACGTGATAAAGGGCAATATCCGGTGCAGTATTCAGTCTCTGACATACTGACCTTCCTGCAAGCATTACTGGATCGAGGACGGTCGCCATCTACCTTGAAGGTAAATTGTGGCTGCCATTTCCCGTTGGCATATTGGCCTGATTTGTTGTTCAGTGGGCCAAGACAAGGACGTTACACTGTTTTTGAGAGGTGCTCGGCATTTGCACCCACCCAACCGCCCTGTGGCACCAGCATGAGACCCTTCTCTGGTGCTTGAGGCTCTTTTGTCCTTCCCATTTGAACCCCTGTTATCTGCGGACCTCAAATGGCTCTCACTGAAGAAGGCGTCCCTTTTGGCGATGGTTTCCGCATAACGTGTGGGAGTTGTAGGCTCTCGATAGCGGAGCTCTGCTACCGGTGGAACCCTGATGGCTCAGGTGTCACGCTGTGGCCTGATGTGGCATTTATGCCTAAAGTGTCCCTGCCAGTAGGTAATACCCAACCGCTCCATCTTGCCCGGTTTGACACCGGAGGTTCTTCCGAACATCTGTGCCCTATTCGTGCCCTTGAGGCATATATCGATGCTATGGTACCCTTCCAAAGGACGAGTGGCCTTTTTTGTTTGTTACGTTGGCTCACGGAAAGGTCAGGCACTTTCTAAGCAGCGACTGGCACATTGGTTGTGGATTTGATCTCCAAGGCTTATGCCTTACAGAACCGACCACTGCTTACGAGAGTGTAGTGCCATTCTACGAGGGGCATGTCGACCTCATTTGCTGCCATGATAGGGATACCGTTGGACATATGTCGTGCAGCCTCCTGGACATCACCAAGTACCTTTACTCGGTTTTACAGGGTGAATGTGGCTGCGTCCCATCCCCTGCAAGGAGTTCTGGAGCAGCATACCTATCCATCACAAGGTCCGCTTGCGTGCGTGAGGAGCTTTTTGGAGGTTCAAAACGCTGCTTGGTGTGACTGTACCATTAGTCCTGTTGAGCTGCCAGAGGCCCGCTGGGCCACACTGCTGCTGTTGCTGCTGTTGCGGTTACCTCTGCTGCTGCTGCTGCTGCAGTTACCTCTGCTGCTGCTGCTGCTGCAGTTACCTCTGCTGCTGCTGCTGCTGCAGTTACCTCTGCTGCTACTGCTGCAGTTACCTCTGCTGCTGCTGCTGCTGCAGTTACCTCTGCTGCTGCTGCTGCTCCAGTTCTTGTTTCAGTTTTACAAGTGGACTCTCAGAGACAATAGACCTCAATACATCTCACTTTAGTTTGGCAAACAAAGCATAGATCATACACTCTGTTTTACACTGGTCACAACACCGGGTTTTATTTCTTGCATGCTGCCATTTAATCTCTTTATAATAATTACAAAATGATTTTTGAATGAGGCAACACCTCTTCCATTTCTGGCTGCAGTTTGCATGTGAGAAAGTGCGACAGTTGGCCTGGAGACTGAATACTGGTACTTAATAATGCATGGAGGACTCTGGGAGCTAATGAATAAAAGGCAGTGATTCTGTCTACGCTGCAGGAGAGTCCCTGAATACATTATTAAGTCATCAAACTTCATCATGAAGTCAACAGGAGACACCATAAAGTCACATACAGTACTTTGTCAGTAATTTATTTACTTATGTCAGTCCTGATGCTCCTTCTGCTCTTACCTAGAACACGTGGACTTGTTTTGTCACAAAAAATTATACTTGAATAAAATGTGTAGGAAATGAACAAATGTAACGTGTAAATTGAAACTGTTATTTTAAAACAGACAATATTAGAGTCCAATTGTGATTTAAAACATATCTTAGTATTAATCTAAACAATTCCAAATGTTGGTGTATAAACAGTATAAGAAGTGTCAGAAGAAATGGTAACGCTGCTGCTAGTGGCTTGTATCACCATGGTAACTGTACATGCATTTTTCCATCCTGATAATTCTCCTAATAAAAAAGGCATTTAGACAGGCAGAGTAAAAAGCAAGCCTCATCTAAACAGTCACTGCAAAACCGAAATAAAATTTGATCTACGAGTGGTAAAAGCATTTGGTCACGCATCAGTTTTTCTTTGTCATGTTTTATATAAAAAAATTGACAAGTGCATTTTAACTTTTAAGAGGAAGTTCTGAGCCCAGAAAAATGGAAATAAATGATGTGCACACTTTTTACTCAGGAGAGATTTGAGATAAAACAAGACTGGAGACACATTGTATGAAATAAGACACAATGTCCTCTGTTTTCATGTATAATCTACAGAAGGGTGATGCTTGTGGGAAAAGGACATTAGTGTGTGACATCATCTGAGTTGCACTTTTTGTGGAATAATCTTAAAGGTGCTATGTGTAACTTTCTGTAGAGTGCAAAACTTAGAAATATTTTCAACAGGCAAAGCATTCTGGTCCCTCCCCCTCAGAGCCATATATGGCTCTGCTCCCCTGGCCCTGCTGAAATTCAAATTCAAGCTCTGTTTTTATTGGCTGGTTAATGGCGGGTCACTCTGTGTTTTTAGTGTTTTTATAAATGCTGATAGAGAAGCAAGGGGACTATAGTTTTTTTCAGAGATTACTTTGTCTAACATCAGTCTGTCAGTAGATAGTGACAGAGTGAAGAAATATGTTAAAATATATTGTTTGAAAAGTTACAGACTGCACTACAAAGTTACATAGTGCACCTTTAAGAACTCATGTTAGACAATTATGTTAAAAAACTGTTAAAGGGGACCACATATTCAAAATTCACTTTTTAATGTTTTTTTTACTCAACTTTGGGTATGTACTTCATAAAAAAACTGTCCTAGGGCCAAAAAAATGCACCCAGTGGTTTATTTACTCTAAGTATATTTATTTTTCTTTGATAGAAACGTTTCGTTTTCAAATCCTGGCGCTTGTGATGTCACAAGCGCCAGGACAACCCACCCCGACCCTGAATCCAGCCCCTCACCTAGCAACCCCTGGTGCGGCTCAACCCACTTCAGTATAAAAGACGTGACGGTTGTTTTTCCTGATTTCATCTAATCTTTTGTTTAAATGTTCTTAATTTCATGTGTACAGCACTTTGTTGCAGCTGTGGTTGTTTTAAATGGCTTTATAAATAAAGTATAATTGTTATTTTTACGTTTTAGTTCAATTTTTAGCATATTAGCGATCGCTCCCAACGAGCAGCCGGCAGACGGAAAACGAGCAGACCGCCGGCGAAGAGACCATCTGCGGCTGGGAGCTGGCTGGCTGGTCAGAGGTTGCCTCATACGGATAAATTAACTGGAAACACTCAGTGAACTTTGTGTATGTGTCTGGACTGAAGCAGAGATCGCTCCCAAAAGCGCCGCATGCAACGAGCGGACATAAAAGGGCGGAGGAGGAACGAGCTATTTTTAGCCTCGGATTCGGGCTAAAAGGAGCAGCTCATGGCGGCGCGCGCAGACGGCTTTCGGTAAGTTATCTTAAGCTAGCACTAACAGTAAGTCAAATGAGTAATAAAAAAGAGCTAATTTTAAAACAACAACAGATTAGAGATACTGGCTCTTACAGAGGGCGGAGTAAATGTAAACAGATCTTTGAAGGGCGTGGCCATGAGAGCTCATTATCATAAACCAGTCGTTCAAAACGAAAGTTAAAAATGGCAGAATTAAAAAGGGTATAATTGATTATCTAAGAATTATTTTGTGTATTAAATTGAATGAACATTGTCTGGATAGCCCACAGACATACCATAAAATTTTTAAAAACCTATCTGTGGTCCCCTTTAGACAACTGAACTGTTTTTATATTTAAAAAGTCCAACTTTCTGTGTTCTGCTTAAACTTTGAATTATGTTTTCACTGTGAAGTTCTCCTGAGCATTAGAGCTCCAAAAAGGGCAGCCAATCATTTGTTTTGTACAAACCTCCGTATTTGTGTATGTGAACATTATTTAATCCCTCATCGAGGAGCAAAAAGGAGTAATTAGAAGCACCGTCCGTCCATCCGTGCATGTTGTGAGCATGAAAACTTTAAAAATTAGGGGAATACCAACTTCTGTTTTGGTATGTGGCTGCATTTAGGTGTAAGAAAGGTTATTTTGAAAACTGGGTTGCCACATCAAAATTCTAGATGCCCACCACTATACAGGTACCTGTATGTAAACCAGCCAACCCAGTCAATTGAAAAAACTATGCTTTAAAGTTTTTATATTGCTTAAAATGACAGTTTCCTCAAATGAGTGGGGTGGCCCATGGGGTGGCCGAAGATGAATCTATGGTGGCCGAGGCCACCATTGGCCACCCTCTGGCTCCATCATTACACCTGGCAGTGAATAAATTGCTCCCTCCACTTGCCAGCATCTATCACGCAGTACCGCCTTGGACAAGCAAAAAACATAAACTAAAGAAGTAAATAAAATACCTTTATTCTATACACAGTGTGACTCCTACCCACTTGTATATCTCGTACCAAACTGTTAAGGTTTACATTCCCTGTTCAATTTCAGTCCAGAAAAACACTCATGGCAAAAACTGTAAAACATTCTCTATTCAAATCCCTGAACATCGGCAGACAATGACGTCCTGCTCGTTTTGTTTTAAATTGTATCTGTACTGCACAATGTACAGTTGAGCTGCATGTCTTGATCTATTCTCTGTATGGGGTTTTTCCAGTTGATGCCTACCTAATAAAAAGCTGCGAAGGAAACTAAAAGAAAATGGCCAAATACTGTTGTTATGTTTGTAGTTGAAATTAACCAGACGTTGTGTTTCTTCCAGATACTTTTTATTAAATTCTCTTTTGTGAAGCTGCTCACACAGGTGTCTCACAGGTGTCTCTCATCAACTATCTACCTCTGTTGTTCTTTTCTTTACATTATGCATTCACATAAACTCATGCTTGCCATCTAGTGGACAAACATAATTCATTCAATCATTACATCCTCCTTTCTTTAAAGTAAGAATGTTACAAAAATAATCCTATCAAAGAATAACATGCATTGCATGAGACATACATTAAGAACGTGAATTACAAAATAGAC
>JBBPBX010084481.1:0-15296 GCA_038048925.1 Garcialebias charrua
AGACTTTGGAATGGGTACATTTTGTCCTTGTGAAACCTGTTGAAGAGAACCAAACTAAATACTCTGAAACTCAAACAACTTACTGTATAACAGTTCATGCACCGCTAGTTGGCAGTGTAGTGCAAATATTGCATAACTTGCTGCTACCAATTGTTGAATTTAATTAGCGGATTAGAATTAGCTTCCCCTAATTTTCATAAGACATTAGTGCTTTTGAAATTGCGGACCTAAATAAATTAATTAGTGCTTTAGAAATAGCGGAACTAATTTTTGGATTAGCGTTGCCCACCACTGTCTCTAAGTGTTTTGTGTGTCCCTGTTGTCGCCACGTCTTCACCGTTTTTGTTTCGTGTGTCCCTGTTGTCCCCACGTCTTCACCGTCTCAAAGTATTTTGTGTGTCCCTGTTGTCCCCATTTCTTCACCATCTCTAAGTGTTTCGTGTGTCCCTGTTGTCCCCACGTCTTCACCGTCTCTAAGTGTTTCGTGTGTCCTTGTTGTCCCCACGTCTTCACCGTCTCTAAGTGTTTTGTGTGTCCCTGTTGTCCCCACGTCTTCACCGTCTCTAAGTGTTTCGTGTGTCCCTGTTGTCCCCACGTCTTCACCGTCTCTAAGTGTTTTGTGTGTCCCTGTTGTCCCCACGTCTTCACCGTCTCTAAGTGTTTTGTGTGTCCCTGTTGTCCCCACGTCTTCACCGTCTCTAAGTGTTTCGTGTGTCCCTGTTGTCCCCACGTCTTCACCGTCTCTAAGTGTTTTGTGTGTCCCTGTTGTCCCCATGTCTTCACCGTCTCTAAGTGTTTTGTGTGTCCCTGTTGTCCCCATGTCTTCACCGTCTCTAAGTGTTTTGTGTGTCCCTGTTGTCCCCACGTCTTCACCGTCTCTAAGTGTTTCGTGTGTCCCTGTTGTCCCCACGTCTTCACCGTCTCTAAGTGTTTTGTGTGTCCCTGTTGTCCCCATGTCTTCAGTCTCTAAGTGTTTCGTGTGTCCCTGTTGTCCCCACGTCTTCACCGTCTCTAAGTGTTTTGTGTGTCCCTGTTGTCCCCATGTCTTCACCGTCTCTAAGTGTTTTGTGTGTCCCTGTTGTCCCCACGTCTTCACCGTCTCTAAGTGTTTCGTGTGTCCCTGTTGTCCCCACGTCTTCACCGTCTCTAAGTGTTTTGTGTGTCCCTGTTGTCCCCATGTCTTCACCGTCTCTAAGTGTTTTGTGTGTCCCTGTTGTCCCCACGTCTTCACCGTCTCTAAGTGTTTTGTGTGTCCCTGTTGTCCCCACGTCTTCACCGTCTCTAAGTGTTTTGTGTGTCCCTGTTGTCCCCACGTCTTCACCGTCTCTAAGTGTTTTGTGTGTCCCTGTTGTCCCCATGTCTTCACCGTCTCTAAGTGTTTTGTGTGTCCCTGTTGTCCCCATGTCTTCACCGTCTCTAAGTGTTTTGTGTGTCCCTGTTGTCCCCATGTCTTCACCGTCTCTAAGTGTTTCGTGTGTCCCTGTTGTCCCCATGTCTTCACCGTCTCTAAGTGTTTTGTGTGTCCCTGTTGTCCCCATGTCTTCACCGTCTCTAAGTGTTTTGTGTGTCCCTGTTGTCCCCACGTCTTCACCGTCTCTAAGTGTTTTGTGTGTCCCTGTTGTCCCCATGTCTTCACCGTCTCTAAGTGTTTCGTGTGTCCCTGTTGTCCCCATGTCTTCACCGTCTCTAAGTGTTTTGTGTGTCCCTGTTGTCCCCATGTCTACACCGTCTCTAAGTGTTTTATGTGTCCCTGTTGTCCCCACGTCTTCACCGTCTCTAAGTGTTTTGTGTGTCCCTGTTTTCCCCATGTCTTCACCGTCTCTAAGTGTTTCATGTGTCCCTGTTGTCCCCACGTCTTCAGCGTCTCTAAGTGTTTTGTGTGTCCCTGTTGTCCCCATGTCTTCACCGTCTCTAAGTGTTTCATGTGTTCTTGTGTCCAGAGGGCTGCCCTGGTCTCTGCAACAGCAACGGACGATGCACGCTGGAAGCCAGCGGATGGCACTGCATCTGCCAGCCAGGATGGAGAGGAGCTGGTTGTCATGTTGCCATGGAAACCCTTTGCACCGATGGCAAGGATAATGAAGGAGGTATTCCTGAGCACACAGACTGTGAGAATGTGGCGACAGGTGATTGAATAAATCTGTGAAACAAGGAGCAAGTGTTATTTTCATATGCAGTGCTGCGAAAAATTATTTGTGTTCTTACTTATTTTTTGTTTATTTATCACAAAAATCTTTCTGAGCATCAAACAAATATTAATCAGACAAAGATAACCCGAGTTAAAAGAGGATGCAGTTTTCAAAAAATGATTTATTTTAATACAAAAATCAGTTCCAACTATTGAAAATATAACAATACTAAGTAACTCAGATTATCTTTGTTTAATAAACAATTTTTCATAATCTAAAACCTTAAAATGTGACAAGAAATTAAAATTTGAAGGCATTTGTGAGGGAGTGATTACTTTTCCACACCGATGTACCAACAAACTGAAGTACCATATTCTACAAAGTGTTCAGTGGACTGATTATCACCTGCTGCTATCAAAGGTGGGCTACTACATTGTGAGGATCAACTGCTCCATATGGGGTCCAAAGCCCAGGCCCCATACGAGGAAGTGTCATTGGTGGGTTAGGATTAGGACTAAGATGTGAACGGAGGCTCGTGTCCACTCTGGACCTGCCATTGTGTGTCCGTTTCTCCTTGTTGTCCCCTCAAACCCAGCTGGTTGAAGCAGATGCTGTTTGTCCTGAGCCTGATTCTACTGGAGCTTTCTTCCTGTTACGGTTGCCTTTATGTCAAAGTTCATGCTCAATAATTCCATCCATCCATCTGTCTATTATCTTTTACCCGCTTCTTCATTTTGGGTCACGGGGGTCGCCGGTGCCCATGTCCAACAATCACTGTGCGAGGGGCGGGGGACACCCTGGATGGTCACATCTGGACAATTTAGAGTCACCAATCAGCCTAACGTATGTTTTTAGTCTGTGGGAGGAAACCAGAGTACTCAGAGAAAACCCACACATGCACGGAGAGAACATGCAAACTCCACCCAGAAAGGCCCCCGGACCGGGATTTGAGCCAGCAACCTTCTCACTGAGAGGCAGCAGCTCTACCAGTTGTGCCACCGTGCTGCTCATGCTCAATAATTCAGGTAGAAAATCCAACAGTTTAGTCAGGTCATCTGGATGGTTTCTTTTTTGTTGTTGGGATGTTTCGTCCTTCATCCAAAGGACTTCATCAGTCCGAGGAGCTACAGCAAACTCAGTCCCACAAGCAGCACACTCACGTAGTGGACCAACCAGTTTGCTGGTGATAAGATGGTTCCTGGGGCCCACCCTCTTCCCCGTTGACTCCTTTGAGGCAGCCATAGCCAAAGTGGTTCAAAACATCAAAGTTCATGCTCAATAATCCAGCTAGAAAATCTAACAAAGTTCAGTCAGTCTCCTTTGTGCTTGCTCAGGATGGAAGACTGCAATGAAATGAAGACTCAACTCGTCTGCTGGCTTCCTTCCTTAGATAAATAACTTTACTAATTGGCATTTATAATGTGTGTGAATGTTTCTGTTTAGTGCCCTGAGATGACGTCTGTTGTGACCTGGTGCTGTATAGATAAACTGAATCAAATTGAATTGTTACGTTTAGGGTTAGGTAGGTACTGGTAACAGTTAGGTTTAGTGTAAAGGTCAGGGTTAGGCTATAGAAATGAATGAAAAATGAATGGAAGTCGATGCAAAGTCCCTGTACAGCAAGAAAAGAAACCAGTGTGCGTGTGTGTGTGTGTGTGTGTGTGTGTGTGTGTGTGTGTGTGTGTGTGTGTGTGTGTGTGTGCGTGTGTGTGTGTGTGGGGGGGGGGTTACTGAACAGATTTGAATGAAACTCTTGTACGTCCACAATTAATTCACTTTCGTATTCAACTCATTTCAAGATGCCCACCACATCTACGTGACCTTACCATCCATCCATTTCCTTCTGCTTATCTGGGGTTGGGTCGCAGGGCAGCCTAAGTGACGGTTCCTGGATGTTTTTTTGACAGTACCAGTTTTGTAATTAATATTAAGAAGAAGGAAATTATGTTACACATTACAGTACAAATCGTGAGTATTATTTTTTTACTTTGGTATTTTTCCATTCCAAGCAGTTTTCATCCATCCATCCATCCATGCATCCATTTTCTTCCGCTTATCCTGGGTCGGGTCGCGGGGGCAGCCTAAGTAGGGAGGCCCAGACTTCCCTCTCCCCAGCCACTTGGAGCAGCTCCTCTGGGGGAATCCCAAGGCGTTCCCAGGCCAGCCGAGAAACATAGTCCCTCCAGCGTGTCCTGGGTCTTCCTCTGGGTCTCCTCCCGGTGGGACATGCCCGGAACACCTCACCAGGGAGGCGTCCAGGAGGCATCCTAACCAGATGCCCGAGCCACCTCAACTGGCTCCTCTCGATGTGGAGAAGCAGCGGCTCTACTCCGAGTCCCTCCCGGATGACTGAGCTTCTCACCCTATCTCTAAGGGAGAGTCCAGACACCCTGCGGAGAAAACTCATTTCAGCCGCTTGTATCCGAGATCTTGTTCTTTCGGTCACAACCCAAAGCTCATGACCATAGATGAGGGTGGGAACGTAGATCGATCGGTAAATTGAGAGCTTTGCCTTTCGACTCAGCTCTCTCTTCACCACGACAGACCGGTACAGCGCCCGCTTCACTGCGGATGCTGCACCTATCCGCCTATCGATCTCACGCTCCAGTTTTCCCTCATTCGTGAACAAGACCCCGAGATACTTAAACTCCTCCACTTGGGGCAGGACCTCCCCGACCCGGAGAGGGCATGCTACCCTTTTCCGGCTCAAGACCATGGCCTCGGATTTGGAGGAACTGATCCTCATCCCGGCCGCATCACACTCGGCTGCAAACCGCTCCAGCGAAAGCTGTAGATCACGATCTGATGAAGCCAATAGGACCACATCATCTGCAAAAAACAGAGAAGCGATTCTAAGGCCACCAAAACGGATCCTCTCAACACCTTGGCTGCGCCTAGAAATTCTGTCCATAAAAGTTATGAACAGAATCGGTGACAAAGGGCAACCTTGGCGGAGTCCAACTCTCACTGGAAACGAGCCTGACTTACTGCCGGCAATGCGGACCAAGCTCTGACACCGGTCGTACAGGGACCTAACAGCCCATATCAATGGGCCTGGTACCCCATACTCCCGGAGTACCCCCCACAGAACCCCCCGAGGGACGCGGTCGAATGCCTTTTCCAAGTCCACAAAGCACATGTAAACTGGTTGGGCAAACTCCCACGTACCCTCCAGGACCCTGCTGAGGGTGTAGAGCTGGTCCAGTGTTCCATGACCAGCACGAAAACCACACTGTTCCTCCTGAATCTGAGGTTCGACTATCCGACGGACCCTCCTCTCCAGAACCCCCGAATAGACCTTACCAGGGAGGCTTAATGCCTGGTATCCACCTAATTTCTCAAAACGCTCCTGCCGCCCCCTTTTGGCCGCTTGTCACGTTCCCACAAAGCCACTGAAGACCGTCTGATGACGTGCACTGGGTGGAGGCAGAGGGGAGGGGGTCTAGCTCGTTTTCCGGGTCAGTTGTTGTGTTACTGCAGCTCCGACAGTCTTTGTTGAGATTAAAACGTTTTTTTAATGTTTGGGATGATCATATGCTGGAGCGGACAGCAGCAACTGTAAAAATGCCACGTTTCTTACCGGAGTTTGGTTCCAATTCATGGAGGCTCGATCGGGTAAGTTTAAAAAGTCCCAAAAAAGTCCTGTTGTCGTTGTGTAATCACATAGCAGAGGCTCTCCCGACTGTTTGCTGGACGCGTCAAGCTACCAGAGATCGAATTTTATGACGTTGGCGGCTCGACGTAGCTCGACGCGTAGGTTGCTTTCGGACGCACGCTTATGCGGAAAGGAACTGCCGCGTGCCGCCGCGCCGCTTCAATCACTCAAAACGCGCCGCTTCACGGTTCGCCGCGCCTCGCCGCGTCTCCACATAGACTTTGAATGTAAACCGGCCGTTTCAGCCGCCCGACATGGGTCCGGTGGGTACCAGGCATAAGAGTGTGATCCCCCTATAGTTGGAACACACGCTACGGTCCCCCTTTTTGAATAGAGGGACCACCACCCCAGTCTGCCAATCCAAGGGAACTGCCCCCGATGTCCATGCGATATTGCAGAGTCGCGTAAGCCAACACAACCCCACAACATCCAGAGCCCTAAGGAACTCAGGAAATCTCATCCACCCCCGGAGCCTTGCCACCGCGGAGCTTTTTAACCACCTCGGCGACCTCAGCACCAGAGATTGGAGAGCCCGACCCAAAGTCCCCAGGCTCCGCTTCCTCAGTGGAAGACGTGCCAGTAGGATTGAGGAGGTCTTCGAAGTATTCCGCCCACCGACTCACAACATCCCGAGTTGAGGTCAACAGCACGCCATCCCCACCATAAATGGTGTTGGTCGCGTACCGCTTTCCCCCCCTGAGACGCCGGATGGTGGACCAGAATCGCCTCGAAGCCGTACGGAAGTCATTCTCCATGGCCTCTCCGAACTCCTCCCACGCCCGAGTTTTTGCCTCAGCAACCACCCGAGCCGCATGCCGCTTGGACTGTCGGTACCTATCTGCTGCTTCCGGGGTCCCACAGGCCAAAAAGGCCCAATAGGACTCCTTCTTCAGCATGACAGCATCCCTCACCGCCGGTGTCCACCACCGGGTTCGAGGGTTGCCACCACGACAGGCACCAACAACCTTGCGGCCACAACTCTGATAAGCTGCCTCGACAATAGAGGCGTGGAACATGGCCCACTCTGACTCAATGTCCCCCGCCTCCCTCGGAACGTGTTCAAAGCTCTCCCAAGCAGTTTTCTTATATAAAAATAAATATTTTCCAGGTCAAAAGAACAGTTGCAAACAAGTGACACGTCAGTGTCTAATGCTCACTGTTACACACTGAGGGCCTTTTTACTTAGCAGTTTTTCTTCAGAAAAATCAACATGTCTGCTTTCTCTGAACACAGACAAACCCACTCCTGGCTCATGGTGTCTCCAGCAGTAGAAAATGTTCACTCTGAGGGTGTGGATGATGCTTGTTGCACACACAGGTTGATGGCAGACTTCTGTACCTCTCTGTCTCTTCCTGAATCTTCTCTGGGGTTTAGGGCTCTTATCATCTCCCTAACTGACATTAGAACACAAAACATCAACAATAACACAGTGTTATTATTGCTCAAAAACCATTATCTAGGCTGAGAGATAAAAGCTTAACTGGTCAACAATATCCTTTACAGCTCAACTTACCTCCACCATGCAGCCTCCACTGTAGAAAAGGACAGTGCCTCCCAACCCCCTTTTCTTTTGTCTGTCTCTGTTGGGGTCAGAGGCTCCTGTGAGGAGAACATAAACAAACGGTGAGCATTAGGTGAACTGTTTAACCAGCTGATCCGATGGATGAGCACATTTTAAAAAGCTTTATTTGTTAGTCAATCTTTAGTTAGCATTTGATTTTAACTAGCTATGCAGATAAAATAAAGCTCCAGACTATTATCGTAAAGTTAACGTTGGCTGGATCTTAGTTTTACTCACCACGATGCACGTATTAAGCTGCAGTAATGTTAACAAACATAATCTTACCAGCTGAAATCCCAGACACAGCTCCATCCTTGGAGTTCTTTGATGAAGAGGAGTCCGGTCTTGGAAGGTTGAATCAGGCCGTTCAACACCCACAGGCTGACTTTAACGCTGAGAGAAGAAGAATCAGGTGCACCTGGTGATGAGTAGCTGAGATCACGTGAGAGCTGTGCTGCGTAAATGACATGGCAGGATACAGGTAAACCAAACAAATACGATTCAACTCAGGTAAAACAAGCCAATATATTAAATCACACATAAAAAAATATTGTTAATATTAACCTCTGCCTATTGTTTCAATAAAACAAACTGGACGAGGAAACCTTGGACAGTCTGGAGAGTTACGTGGAAGAGTGTTTTGACAACATCGTTATGGGCAAACCACAAAAAAAACACTGCATCCACGGCCACACCAACATCTAAACGCACAAGTTCAGAGAGCTCAACCAGCACGTCCACATCTCCAGAGAAAAGCTTCACTTATGTCCTGGACTCTATTGATAAGAAGCTAACCAGCTTAGATGCCTGACTGGCCTTGGTGGAGGTTTTCCACAAGGAATTTCAATCACTGAGGGAGTCTCTGGAGTTCATCCAAGCTCAGGTGGCATCGCTCGCTGCAGTGAACCAAACTCTGAGGGATAATGTCAAATAACTCACCAAGAAGATAATAATCTAATAATGATAAACTTTATTTGTATAGCACCTTCCTACAATGCCTTGCATTGACCAAGGTGCTTAACAGGACAGAAAATATAAAACCGGTACAATAAATCAGTGAAAATAAAATAAAAGCAACAACAATAAAAGGAGGCAATGGAAATAAAAATGCTACATACTAAAATACCAAAAGTAATAAAAGTTACACACTGAAAGCTTTTTTGAACAAGTGGGTCTTCAGTCTGGTTTTGAACAGAGTCAGATCAGAGGTGGCACGCAGCTCAAGGGGGAGACTGTTCCAGGCTTTTGGGCCGGCAACAGAAAATGACCGGTCTCCCCATTGTTTGTACCTTGAGCGAGGCACCTCCAGCAGGTGTTGACTGGCAGATCGTAAATCTCTGCCGGGCTGATGGGCTTTCAAAAGTTCTGAGATGTACAGAGGAGCAAGTCCATTCAGAGCTTTGAAAACAAACAGGAGCAGCTTGAACTGTATCCTGAACTGAACCGGGAGCCAGTGTAGAGAGGACAGGACAGGAGTGATGTGTTCATATTTTCATGTGTTGGTCAAAAAGCGCGCGGCAGAGTTCTGTACAAGCTGTAAACGGGAGATGGAGGATTGATTAATTCCAACATACAAAGCATTACAATAATCAAGTCTGGAGCTCACAAAGGCATGGATGGCCTTCTCCTAACCCTAAGATTACACAGATGTCCGGGTAAAACAGAAAAATCAAAGAGCCCATTTTGGACCTACAAGCTCGGAGCATGCGAGACAATCTTGTCTTCTCGGGGACCCCAGAACAAGCAGAGGAGGATGCCGAAGTTTCGTTCCGTGAGTTTATGCAACATTAACTGAAACTCCCAAGTTAGACTGTAAAAAACATCACTTTCCATCGTGTCCACCGGCTCGGAGGTAAGAAGCCCGATGACAAGTGACCTCGGCCAATTGTAGCTAAATTTGAGCACTACAAACAGAAAGTGCAGGTCAGAAGGCGGGGCAGAGAGCTGCGTGGGACGGACTTCAGTGTGAACGATCAATTTCCTAAAGAGATCCTCGAACGGAGGCGAGTTTTGTTCCCAATCAGGAAGAAATACATGTCTGAGAGAGTCAGAGCTATGGGGGCTGTAGACAAACTTTATATTAATGGTCAGCTGTTCAGGGAATGGGACATCACTCCGTGGCTTTATTAAAAGGAACAACAGGTTAGTCTAAAGCAGGGCTATTCAACTGATGGGCTGCGGGCCAAATCAGGCCCACAGGTGAGCTAAGTCGGTCCACCAATCGGTACACTTTTAAAAACAAAACTAGAGTTTAAACTGTAAAACTAAGTTACTTAATGATAAGAACTACTGATATATGACTCCTGAGCGCTTGGCTTTCAGTAACTGTGACACCCTGGGCAATTTAGTTGAGTGGTCCTGGTCTAACGCTTGTTTGGAGGTAAATTAACTGGCATTTGTAAATAAAATGTAAAGCACAGCTCGGATGTCTGCACTGGTGAAGGTGAACGGTGTCACAGCTATTCTTTTATACATCTACCTTATAATGTTTTGCTAGTTTTTGATACGTTGTTTAAAAAAAAAAAGTATTTCTCTTATGTTTTTCTATTGTTTAAGGTAATTGTATTATTGCTGTTCTTCATTCTTTAGTTTGTAGCAGGTCGCTTTTGTAAATGAGCCCTCGAGGTTCAATGAGATTTACCTGACTAAATAAAGGTTGAATGAATGAATTATTTTGTTTTATTTGTTTGTTTTTTCCTTTCTTTTCCTTTTTTTTTAAAATTATTTTCTCCTTTACATTTGTCTGTTACCACACAACTTCATCATTCCTTTTTCTTCTTTACCACCCAACAATCATTTACACACAAGCACACCAAAACACACACATGCACACACACACACCCTCAAACTTCTCCCAGATGACAAAAAAAGGCTACATGGAAAAAATAGGTAAAATTGGAAATGTCGCCGGTTTGGAAACAAAAACAAAAAAAAAGGAGCAGAGACCCGGAGTAATATTTGCCTCGACATTCCCAGTCATTTTAGCAGACCTGGTCTGTGTCAGTGTTTACACTGCAAATCATTGTCAAGTCACTGGGAGAACTGGGGGCAGCACGGTGACGCAACTGCTAGCTGCTGGTTCAAATCCCGGTCCAGGGGCCTTTCTGGGTGTAGTTTGCATGTTCTCTCCGTGCATGCGTTGGTTTTCTCCGGGTGCTCCGGTTTCCTCCCACAGACTAAAAACATGCATGTTAGGCTGATTGGTAACTAAGTTGTCCCTAGGTGTGAGTGAGAGTGTGAATGGCTGTCTGCAGGAAACTGAGAAAAATAACAGACTTCCAAAAAATATAAATTCTGCCAACATTAGTCTCCTGTTAAAACCAGGCAAAGACCCTGTATTACCTACCAGTTATTGTCCCATATCTCTTATCAATGTTGATCTTAAAATAATTTGTAAAGCCCTCTCAAAAAGATTGGAAAATATAACTCCTCTCATAATACATCCGTGGCCCTGTGATGGACTTGCGACCCGTCCAGGGTGTACCCCGCCCCTCGCACAGTGATTGCTGGACATGGGCACCGGCGACCCCCCTGACCCAAAAAATGGAAGAAGCGGGTAAAGACAATGGATGGATGGGAGAGCTGGTCCAACAATCTATGAACAGCTGTGTAGACGATTTGGACATTTTAAAGCCCCCGGATTGTAAATACGTTGAAGGTATGTTGTTCTTGGCTCATTAATTTTACATAAATTATTAATGTACATTTCTTTCAGAATCATTCAATCTTCTGTATGCTATGAGTATTAAAAATTGTTAACACTTGATTTTTAAAGTAGTTTTTTTTTAAATGATTTACAAAGCTCCAAGTTGAAACGGTTAATTTCCTTAATTTCCTTATTTTGAATGACTTGAGCTGTCTAACATGTAGACTTCAAATCTTGATTAGATTACCTTATTTATATATATTAAAATTTACATATANAAATTTTTAAATCCAGCTCATTTCACAATTACGTTCATTTATTAAGGAAAAGTTCAGCTCAGACATATATTTGCTATAATTTTTATCAAACAAATAATTGTTTTTAAGTGTTAATCTTCTTAAAAGCCTTGCTGTGCACTCCTGTGGCAGACATTTGCAGCAGAGCTAAACGTAGGTGCGACCTATACACCAGTGCGACCTATCTAGGGATTTTTCCAATCTATTGGTGATAATTGGACAATGCGACCTATACACAGGTGCGACCTATACACCAGAAAATACTGTAGTCCTCAGAGTATGCGTTGTGGATGACTTTCAGCTACTACCACACCAAATCTTAGCTCATTGTCTGTGAAAAGGACTGAATTAAAGACGTTTGTCGGTGGCAGCCATGTTGATTTGTGCTGACTCAGCACCGGTTCATTAAAAACGGTTACAATAATCTGTCTATCCATGCCAAGCTGTGACTAATTAATTAATTAAATTATCAGCTGCTCTGCAAACCGAATTACACACTCACGTAGCAGCAAACTCACCGTTTAAATTTTATTTAAATTCTTTATTCATTTCAAATTTAAAAGAACAAAAAAAAAAACTATTTACAATTCCACGTAAATAAAAAATCAAACATTACATGAAATGAAGCAGAAGATGATAAAATCTTATTATGTCTGCCCCTTACAAATAAATTAGTTTATTTAGCAACAGCCTCATGTTTCGTTTTTTAATATTTTAAATATCGTGCGGTTTGTATAAATCTTGTTTTTACCTCATCTGCATCTGTCAACGTGAACAGATCAAACTGTTGGACTGACAGACTAATGATTTGTGTAAACATCTTACCTGGCTGGGGATTCAAGACTCAGGTGGGAAATTAGGGGTTATTATAAATTCACTCGTTCATGAACTGCCTGAGTGAAAGTCCTGAAGCAGTAGAGAAAACCAGAGTTAATGTCTGAACAGGCCGAGGAGGAAGTGCTGCAGATTGTCAGGGACATGTCTGAACATGCCTGGAGGAGGAGGAGGAGGAGGAAGCTGCGGGTGTCTGTTTGCACCCAGACACTCCTGAAACAACCAAACAGGACTCTCTAGCTTCTTTAAATTTTAAATCACCTGTTGCTTTGAAGGTTGTGTCATTTATCTGTCCGTTAGCAAAATATCTCATTAATGACTGGCAGGTTTGAATAAAACTTTCAAAATGTAATAATTAGATGAACATCTATGCCTAATTAACTCCATACCAGATACATATTTATTATTTATTTTATTTATTTAAATTTTTATTAATTTCATTTAAAAACATGACAATTTAAAAAAAACTAAACACAAGATATATATATATATATACACATACGATACCATACAATCAAAAAATGTAAATAAAGTCAAATGAAAGGTGGCAGAAGAAGAACTAGTCTTATGAAAACTGCCCCTTTTTACTTACCGGTAATTCTAATGTAAATCAAAATATTTTTAAGTTTTAAATTAAAATGTAATTCACAAAGACAATAACAATTTAGCTAAATTAAAAACATAAAAACTCAAACATCTAAATCAAATCAGACAACAACTTAAGTAGATTTATATTAACGATTTCCATATTCTTTCAACTCGTCTTTATCAGTCTGTTAAATGTATACAGTGATCTGGCATTTTTAATGCAATACATATAGACTTAACTCTTGACGTTAAACACACTGAAGTGTAATCTGGTGTGGTAGTAGCTGAGAGTCAGCCCCAACACAAACTCCGAGCGCGAGATCTCTATTTAAATTTTGCACAACTGGCGGCGGGTGACGTGCATTCCTTTCAAGTGGCAATGAATCCACAAATTTAATTATCTGTGACGCAACTGAGAGGACAGAAGAAAAACTTTAATCTCGAGATCAAAATAATCCCTAATCAGGAGCTGCCCTAAGACCCCGCCCTCTTCCTGCCAGATGAACTGATGGCGGCGCGGCGACTGGAGCCGGTTGGGGGCGTTCATTTAGGAGTCACGTGTTTGTTTATCTCTTTGTGACAGCTGTAACGCTTCACCTGCCCACCCACCCCCGTCAGCGCCACCTGCCCTGGAAATTACCGTATTTTCCGCCTGAAAGGTCGCTCCGTTATATAGATCGCTTTGTCCAATTATTGGTAATAAATTGGAAAAATCCATAAACAGATCGCACCTTTATTTAGGTCGCATCTATTATGCGTCACCGCTATGCGACACGTCAGCGCCTCATTTGCCCTGCTGAAAATGGCGGCCACAGAAGCAAGCGAGCGCGGAAGGACTTTACAAGATTAACACGGTAAAAACAATTATTTTTTTGCTGAAAAAAAATTTTTTGTTAGCTGACATTATAGCACAAGGCTTCCTGAGCTTAACCGTTCCTTAATAAATTCACAAAATGGTCAAATCTGCTGAATTTAAATTGTTTCGCTTTGACTTCTTCCAAACCGTCTTGTGCGCTGCGAAAATAAATTACCGGTATAAATAAATCGAATTTTAGCACAAATATCTCATACAGGTCACAGTTTGTAAATGACCACCAAGTAATTACAGTCTGTAAGCTTCATAAAAATCTGTCCTGTAGATCATGAGTTATTTATAGGGGTGTAACGAGATCTCGTTGTACGAGATCTCGCGATATTAAACTTCCGCGATATCTCTCGTTGAGAGGTAACGTTGTCTCGCGAGTCGCTAATGCTAGCAGCCCCTAGCAAGTCAGCGTCACGGACAGCATGGCTTCGCCGGATGAAGTTGCTATAGAAGACGCCCCAACTACTGATGGAGGGTCCCGGTGCCGCAGACGCCTCTACATTGATGGAGGGTCCCGACGCTGCCCCGGATGTAAAGACACACTTGTGTAAACACCGGTGTGACCGGTGTTGCCAGATAGAGTCCCACCCACCCAAAGCACTCTTTACCCGCAAAAGTCAGAAGGAAAATCGCGGTGAACCGCCCAATCTGGCAACACTGGTGAGTGACGGCTGCAGATTCAGTGCTGATGCGGATATTTATGTTCAATTTTTGGAAAGTCCTGCGTGAATATCTATTTTTTTTAAACAAAGTTGAACGTTCTAAGGTCTAAGGAGATTCAATCAGTAAAATGAAGACATCAGTTGAGTTTGTAATACATGTTAAAACAGAATAAAAGCCTTTTTGCGGCATAAAACCGATCTTTGAAGTTTTCTTGAACTAATATTAAAATCTCGTCTCGTTCTCGCAAACTCTGTAATTTGTCTCGTCTCGAGAGTTATGTGTATCGTTACACCCCTAGTTATTTATCTAAATAGTATCCGTTTACGGTAAGCTAACCGCTAACAACAAAGAATGATGCTAAAAGATAAATTTTTTTAGCTCTAAACATCTCCTGCAGCTAATAGTTTGTAAATGACCACCAATTAATTACGTTCTGCAAGTTTCATAAAAATCTGTCCTGTAGTTCATGAGTTATTTAGATAAATAGTAACTGTTTTTGCTAACAAACACTGAGCTAACAGTAGTCATACCTCCAGAGCAGGAGGCCGGGCAGCGACAGTCAGTCCGACCAGAGGAGGCTGCCGTCGGACACATGAGGTGGGAACGGTCGGTGTACCCTAGCGGACAAAAGTGGTACTGCACCATTTTTGGCCAAAATGAAAAACAGTCATATCTGACCCAAAAATTGGTCTAAAAATATGGGGAAAAATCCATAAACACGTCTCACCTCTCTATAGATCGCAGGGCATGCAAATTAGGAAAAAAACGGCGACCTATAGTCCGGAATTTACGGTAACCCTCACACAACCTTCAGCTCTGTAGCAGCTGGTAGTCAGTATCTGACCTGCAACAGACAGGTTTCACGAAGATTCAGAGCTCAGAGAGCGAGCACAGTCATCGTGCCATCTTCATCTCTCAGCTAACGTTTTACTCATTTAAGCTACTTTCTAGTTTGGCATATTTCAGCTTTTAGCTATAGATTTACTCATTTCAGCTTTTAACTCAACATTTTAAAACCACAGAGCTTACTCAAGGTGCCTAATAAAGCAAAAATAAATA